>JAVJIX010000208.1:225000-387500 GCA_036785185.1 Paratrypauchen microcephalus
ACCAGGTGTAAAACTTTCCACAAACAGCTCATCCTCTCAGTTTATCTTTCAGTGTCACTCTGGGCGTCATAGCAACCGACGAGCCAATCAAGAGCGAGACCATTGAAGTTCCGGCCCTCACATGTGGACGACTCTCAAACCTCCTCAGGCGTTTCTGATGAGGAAGTTAAAACATGAAACACATCTTTAAAGGCGCTGTGCCTGAAGTTTACCGTCTTAAAAATATCAAAACCCAGTGTTCAGTGTTCAGTGTTAATAATACGCAGAACGCAGATGGAGAAAAAACAAAACAACAATAAACCACCAATTATTCATCAATCAACAACGATGTAGTAGTAGTATTAGTAGTAGTGGTAGTAGTAGTAGTAGAAGTAGTAGTAGTAGTAATAATAGTAGTAGTAGTAGCAGTAGTAGTAGTAGCAGTAGTAGTAGTAGTAGTAGTAGTAGTAGTAGTAGTAATAATAGCAGTAGTAGTAGCAGTAGTAGTAGTAGTAGTAGTGGTAGTAGTAGTAGTAGTAGTAGTAGTAGAAGTAGTAGTAGTAGTAGTGGTAGTAGTAGTAGCAGCAGTAGTAGTAGTAGTAGTAGTAGTAGTAGTAGTGGTAGTAGTAGTAGTAGTAATAGTAGTAGTAGTAGTAGTAGTAGTGGTAGTAGTGGTAGTAGTAGTAGTAGTAGTAGTAGTAGTAGTAGTAGTAGTAATAATAATAGTAGTAGTAGTAGCAGTAGTAGTAGTAGTAGTAGTAGTGGTAGTAGTAGTAGTAGTAATAGTAGTAATAATAGTAGTAGTAGTAGCAGTAGTAGTAGTAGCAGTAGTAGTAGTAGTAGTAGTGGTAGTAGTAGTGGTAGTAGCAGTAGTAGTAGTAGTAGTAGTAGTAGTAGTGGTAGTAGTAGTAGTAGTAGTAGTAGCAGTAGTAGTAGTAGTAGTGGTGGTGGTGGTCGTAGCAGTAGTAGTAGTAGTAGTAGTAGTGGTAGTAGTAGTAGTAGTAGTAGTAGTAGTAGTAGTAGTGGTAGTAGTAGTACTGGTAGTAGTAGTAGTAGTAGTAGTAGTGGTAGTAGTAGTAGCAGGAGCAGCTCCTGAGAGCGGAGACTGGAAGTGCTGCTGCTCCTCACCTCTATGAGCTGCTGGAGATAGGACGGCACCAGCCCAACAAGACATTTAGAAATCAAAACATACCAATGCTTCAGTCTACGATTTGTCAAGGAAGGCCAGCCCACACGAGCGTACAAGACACAATGATGGGTAGTAGTAGTAGTAGTAGTAGTAGTGGTAGTAAAAATATGTAATAAAATGTAATAAAAATAGGATCAAATAAGGTGTAAGTCGAGTATTTCACAGATTGCACATAATATGGTGTGGTAAAAGTGTTGCATGTGGATTTCGTATTGCACATAGTATGGTACAATAATCCAAGTTAGGAAACGCGTTTGCGTAAAATTTTCGTCTCTGAATACGAAAGAAAATTTAAGTTACGAAACGTGAAATCTCAAAAATTCAAATAATGCTCGCTCGGCTTCGCAGCCGCCGGAATCCCCCGAAACGTAAATACACTTGTAAATACACTCTCCAACAGGGTTTAGGGGGTACTGGGGCCTTGGAACGAATCAGGCCTTTTACATTGCGACTCTACTTACGAAAAAAATCACGTTACGAAACCACTTCTGGAATGAATTAATTTCGTAAGGTGAGGCATGACTGTATAAGTATTGCACGTGGGTTATTGCACAGGTAACAGTAATTTACAGTGCGGTAGTGACAAACATGATACATTCAGCAGCAGTAAACATATTATGCATAATGAAGTAGTTTAGTGTAATATTGTTGAGAGTTCAGTGTTATTCCATTTGAGGATGGTTGACCGTTCAAAAGACATTATTTAATTCAGATTTTTAGTTGCTAAGGCTACAGTCCTAACCTTTCATAATTTTGACCCATAGACTGTTTATATAAATGGACATAGATAACATGGGTGCCTCCGTGTTCCAAATAAGAAGTTCCCATGTGGCTCTTCCGGCTCCTTCTGACTCCGACTCCCATTGACTCACATTCACTGCGTGCACATGGTAGGATCGGATTGGATTTCTCCAAATCCGATCCCGTTACTCGGCGAGCGGTCTGTCCTATAATCCAAGTGCACATGAAACTCGGGTAATCGGATAATGGTCAGCGACCTGGCCGGCTCCGCTACGCTATGTGGCGCTGTAGTCCAACTACTTCAATAAAAACACAACAAAGTATGCGGCGGTATACAAAGATGGCACTTGAGGAGTTTGACGGAGCAGCATTGGTGTACGTGTTGTGCATTCTGTCTTTGCAGCCATGATTTCGTCTGAATTTTCCCGCAACAATCGCTACTTATAACGCCTCCTGCTGCTTCCGGGTGAAATCCCTGGCGAAAATTTCTGCGCATGCTCAGTGGACCAATCCAGTCCGATATCGTGCACAAGGCAACGCCAAGTGGATTCCAATTGGATTCGGGAAACCAATCCCTATACGATCCTTAGCCTGTGCACATGAATCCGATACGATCCCAATCCGTTTGCAATGGGATTACACTCGTCCATGTGCACGCAGTGATTGGAATATTGTCGCCCTCTCTCTCTCTACATGATCCTGGTGTATTTTCCCTCTATTTTGTTCGTCAAGAATCCGATTCATAAAATAGAGCCTGGCTCCAAATCTGCTCCTGTAACCATGAGCATCACAAACTTCGTTTGAGTGACGCTGGAAGCTGTAGGTGACGTCACACTTCTTAACACAGTCTGTGTCCGGAACCCCATGGACAGGGACGCAAGAATATTGTTAGACTTAGACAAACTTTATTGATCCACAAGGGAAATTACTTGGACACAGTAGCTCAGTACAGTAAAGTTTGTGGCCAAATCCTCCTTGTCAAAGTCTAACCTCAGCATGTCTCAGAAGCAGAGCACGACTGGGCCTGGGGAGGTCTTGGATGGGAGACCGCTGGGGATCTGACCCAGTGGGGCAATAGTGGTGGACCCCAACATTGCCAAGTATGAATGTGTTGTGAGTGTTGGTCGGAGAGGCCGATGCTGCAGACTGGCAGCCTCGCTTCCATCGGATGTGGCTACACTTGTACACACTGGTCGACAAGCAAAATGCTTTCGGAACAAAAGTAGTGAAATTTTTCTTGGTTTAGGTCACTAATAAAGAAAAAGTCAGAAGTGCTGATTGGCTATAGTTTCCAAGATATAGTATTGGGTCATAATAGGAAATTTATGCAAAATAAGGCAAAAACGGTAGTTTATCAGAAGGTCCAGTGTGTCTACAAGCACCAGTTCTATCTGAAAGCCTGTCTGCACATTCACATACAATCATTTTAATATGTCTACAGTTTTAACATCAAATATTTTTGGATTTCACATAAGAGAGATGACTCGAAACTGTGTGCACCTGATGTCTTAAGATATTTCCTGTTTATTTCTTGACGGATAAAAACGTGCAAGTTAAATATTTTCAAAATATAAATATTATTTTTAAGCAAAAATGCCTAAATCTATTGTATAAACAGATGTGATTTTGATATAAAACAATGGTCAAAGGAGAAGTTCAATTTGTATAAATTTCAATTTCAATATAATTCAATTTCAAAATAAAACAATATCATTAAATATCTTGAATATATTTGCTAACCAGCACAGTTATCAATTGATTTTCAGTTCACCTTATCAATATAAATGAGATTTAGCCACTTTTATCTCGGAAGCAGATCGAGTCCAAACATTTGTAGACCAGTGATATCTTCCACCGAGTGTGGAGTGAATGAAAAACGCACTATAAAGTGTAGAAAAAGTGCTGTACAAATCAAATGTATTATTATGACACCACAAATAGAAATTTGTAATTAGATGACAAAAATGACCCTTGGTGAATCTTAAACACTCAAGCAGCTTTGAACTCCTGCCACCAAACTGTAAGTAAACTTGAAATACACAGCACTCACTGTGCTGCTACTTAAGAACATCTAAACAGTGAGTAAAAATGTCTAATGGATATAGGTTATTTTGCTTCTATGTTTTCCAGACCAAAATAAATGCACCTTTCATCTCAGTAGCATTTTCTCTTTGTAAATGCTTAGTTGACCTTATTAATGTCTAAATTATGCCATTTTTTTGATTTCCAAATAAACTAAACTGATTAGTGTGTGTCGTCTGTGGTCTGCTCTCTGGTGTTACGCCTGTTTAAGGGCCTTGCACACCTCCCTCACTTATCATGTCTGGATCATTTCAGACGACACTCTCCTTTAGAAGGCACAAAACTGACTGTTCAGGTGAAGGGAAAGGAGAAGAGTCATTTATCTCCTCCTGTATGATCATGAGAAATCCTCCCACATGTGGAACTTCTGAAGTCATGCCTTATACTGCATGTACTGCATGTGCTGCATGTACTGCATGTATTGCATGTACTGCATGTACTACATGTACTGCATGTACTGCATGTGCTGCATGTATTGCATGTACTGCAGTTACTGCATGTACTGCATGTATTGTATGTACTGCATATACTACATGTACTGCATGTACTGCATGTATTGTATGTACTGCATGTACTACATGTACTGCATGTACTGCAGGTGCTGCATGTACTGCATGTACTGCATGTATTGCATGTACTGCATGTACTACATGTACTGCATATATACTACATGTACTGCATGTATTGTATGTACTGCATGTACTACATGTACTGCATGTACTGCAGGTGCTGCATGTACTGCATGTACTGCATGTATTGCATGTACTGCATGTACTACATGTACTGCATGTACTACATATACTGCATGTGCTGCATGTACTGCATGTACTGCATGTACTGCATGCACTGCATGTATTGCATGTACTGCATGTACTACATGTACTGCATATACTGCATGTACTGCTATATTCCCCTTTTTGTATTTTAAAAAAGTGTTTATGTGCTGTAAATTATGCAAACTGAATTATTGAAAAACACTTAACAAAAATTGTTAAAAAATCATCATCACCCACAGGTCAAATCAATCGTCTTTGATCACGTTTTGTTTATTTCTGTTTGTTCTTTTAAATCTCCAACATACATGACCAAGGTATGATCTGTCATTTGTCATTGGCATGATCTGTCATTTGTCTCGGTTTGTTAAATTAAACCGATGGAAATCCTGTTGAAACATGAATCCTACAGAAGGTGTTCAGACACGACAGATCAACCTCAGAATAATGTCACTGGGATAAAACGTGTACGAGGAAGAAGAAGCAGCGTCGTTATTTCCATTTACTGCATTTTTAGTCCAAATAAATTCAATAGATACACTTTTATAGTTTCTGTAATAAAATAGGCTGCACTAAGGCTACGTTTGTTCTTGTCCCAGTTTAGTCCAAACTGATGTCGACTTGGTTTGGTGTTTATGCTTTTCCTCCTCATTTAATCCTGGTCTAGTCCAGGTTTGGTCTTGACTTTTGTCCCAGTTGAGTCCAGATTTTGACGTGACATGTTTTTAAGTGCTCATACACGCACTTGTGAATAAAAAAATCTCATTTTTAGGTGGACAGTCGAAAACCTTCTGTTCTCCATGGACGCCTTTTGTCCACAAAAAACAGTTAACTTATTACAAAATTGATTTGTGTTTAGTAACACAAAAGAACCACAACAACAACATGATATGAACTTCGTGTCTACAAAAACTGGTAAGTCCTGTTTTAAAATTTTACCATTGATGACCCGAGTTTAGACTTGAGATCAGAATGAAACTAGTCCAGATTCTGAGAGAAAGAACCAGGACCAAACCAGAGTCCAGACCTCAACCTGTGGAGAGGCTGCAGGAAAGGATGCTGCAATTACGTCACTGAAAACCACATTCAACTCGTCACATCATAAATGACAATTACAAATATCTGTTATTCAGTTTTGACGAGGCATTATTACTACCTGGACGACTGAGGGATTCTTCACATATGTCTCTTATATTTTTCAGGTCTGTCCCAGAGTTTTCATTCATTCATTCATTCATTCATTCATTCATTCATTCATTCATTCATTTATTTATTTATTTATTTATTTATTTATTTATTTATTTATTTATTTATTTATTTATTTATTTATTTATTTATTTATTTATTTATTTATTTATTTATTTCAGGGACAGTGCACATTAATAAACATCTACATGTAAATATGCCAGAATTAGCCCGAGGGCTATTTTTCATCAGTATTCCCTGGACAGGTGTAAAATGTCAACCTGCAGGAAGTAAAATACAAAAGAATAAAAACAAGGTTAAAGGTCCCTTGGCATGAAATTTTCACTTTCTGAGGTTTTTGAACGTTAATGTGAGCTCCCCTACCCTGTTTAGGCCCCCCCAATGGCTAAAAGTTGCGAAATGTCTAAACTGAGCATTTGCGATCCTTTTCTGCGTTTGAAAAAAACACAGCTCAAATGGGCGATTCTGGACAAGGCACCTTATTGATGTCAGATCGAAAAAAGAAATGCAAATTCAGTTCCACCACCGTCTGGATCTCCACCTCCTGTCTCTGGAAATCACGCCCAGAGAATTTGAACTGCGGAGGAGCTACGCAATGCGAAATGCATTTTTTTATTTGCCTGGAGGCACATGCGAGTGTTTCTAGACTCGGAAGTCCTTTACCCAACCCTCTGGACCTCTGAAACAGCAGTGGTTTAATTTTATTTTCTGTGAAAATGTGTTTTTTTTTCATTGAAAAGGCTCTCCTTTCCTCCTTCGCGCTTACACACGCGGAAGTGGGGCCAGACACAGCGCACTGCTAAAACAAGGAACCAGCGGCGCATTTGCCCCATAGAAACTCATAAAAAAGTCACACAACAGTAACACACAAGAGGCAGGATGGTGACAGGGGCATCAGAAGGTGGATGTTAGTGCTAACAGGACTGATTCTCAATTAACCATTTCTTTAACTGGAATTTAAATGAGCTGTAAGTGGGGAGGCTTCTGATTGTGGTGGGGGTTGTGTTCCAGTCATGGGCAGATTGCACAAGGTGAAGGTGCCCATTGCCAAAGAGACTTTTTCTGAGGGGGATGATACAGTCCCCGCTCGATGCCCCTCTGGTTCTGCGGTGTTCCAAAGTCCTGATGTGAATAAACTGTGTGAGTGGAGGAGATGACAAGCCACAGATGAGCATATATGACCATGTTTTCCCAGGTAAGTAGATTGTGTTTTTGCAGGATTGGACAGTGGTGATAAGAGTTTTGATGGTGCGTTTTAAAGCTGTTGAGGTTGAGTGAAACCAGACAGTTGAACAGTAAGTGATATGGGAAAGTATCATGGAATGCATGAACATTTTGGCTGACTGTATGGACATTTGAGCTCAAATGTGTTGAAAGTTGCTGAGATTGAATTTGATGCGATTACTGACCATTTTTATGTGGGATTTGGATTTGAAAGTGAGTTTTGAATCAAGGGTGACACAGAGATATTTGTATTCCTGAACCACCTGGAGCTGTTCACTGCACACACGGACATCAGGATCTATGGAGGAGCTGTTACGAGAGTTGGTGAAGAACATTGCGACTGTTTTGGATGTGTTTAGCTGTAGACATGAGTGCTGTAACCAATCAGTGATGTGAACCAGGGCCTGTGTGAGTTTAACAGATACAGTGGAGATGTTTTTACCATGGACGTAGAGAATTGTGTCATCAGCATACATCTGGACGGAGACAATTTGGACAAGCAGATGGGAGGTCGTTGATGTATAGTGAGAATAATAACAGTCCTAGAATTGAACCTTGTGGGACACCAGTGGAGAGACTAAGGGTGGAGGATAGATGTGATTGAATTCTAACGTACTGGGAGCGGTCTGTTAAATAAGCCTGAATCCATTTTACAGTATTGGCAGAGAAATTGAAGTGTTGTAACTTATTAAGCAAGATGTTGTGATTAACTGTGTCAAATGCTTTTCTCAGATCCAGGAAAACGGTGTCAATGACCCTGCCCTTGTCCAGTGACTGAGGAATATTTTCTGTAAAGAAGTAAGTGGCGGTTTCAGTTGAGTGGTTGGTTCGAAATCCAAACTGCATTGGGTGTAGGGTAAATGGGGTGGTGTTAAGGTGGTTCACAATCTGTTCAGCAACTAGTTGGCTAATGAGTGGGGATCACCATTTTTGAATATTGGGACGATAATGGCAGACTTCCAACTGCTTGGAAATACTCCCTGTGAGATAGACTAGTTGATTATCCGTGTTATGGGTAGTAAGAATGATGTGCCGAGTTCCTTTAGCGTTATTAGATATCGTTGCATGTAGATGATTGAAGTTAATTAATAGTCCGGAGACATCATAATGAGAGAAACTCATAAGGCTGAGTACAGACACACGTGAATCTACTGAAAATGTATTTGTACATTCAGGGGAGAAATGTTTTGCCATGCTAGCCACAGAGTCAATAAAATAATGGTTAAAGGCTTTGCCACTTCTCCTGGACTATTTACAAGGCTTTGATCATTTTTTAATTCAGCTGTTTTCTGTGTTTTTGGGCGATCGCCAATCTTTTTTTTAAATTTGGTCCCATATTGTTTTGCAGTTTCCATTTGCTTTTTGAATTAATGTTATAAAGAAATCAGCTTTTGCTTTCCTGAAGGACCTTACCACTCTGTTTCTCAGCACTGTGAAACGACCCCTGTCATGAGAGGACTTGCTTTTATTTGCAATCTTTAAAGCATTGCCTCTTTCTTTCATTAGTTTTTTAAGATTATCATTTATCAATCAATCAATCAATCAATCAAACATTATTTATAAAGCGCTTTTCATACAAAAAATGTAACACAAAGTCTAGTTTAGCTTTTGGCTTGGTCAGGACCTAAGCTGGAGGATTTTACCTATGCACATGTTTTGGGTTGGCGGGGGAAACCGGAGGAAACCCACCCAGACATGGGGAGAACATGCAAACTCCACACAGAAAGGCCCAGGTGACCGGAACCTTCTTGCTGTGAATCGTGAGTGTTAGCCACTCAGCCACCATGCCGCCAACAATCCAAATCAATCAAAGGCCAAGCTAAATAGTTAGTCTTGAGCCCACTGTTAAAAACAAGAACATTCTCTGCAGTCCTGAGCTCCTCTGGCAGGCAGTTCCATAGACGAGGGCCGTAGTACTGAAACTCCGTGAGTGTGTGTCCTGACTTTGGGAATGACCAGGAGCCTGCTGCCAGAGGAGCGCAGGGCCTGTGAAGGTTCATAAGGTAAAAGCAGTTCTGAAAGATAAGAAGGCCCAAGACCATTAAAGGTCCCATGGCATGAAATTTTCACTTTCTGAGGTTTTTGAACGTTAATGTGAGCTCCCCTACCCTGTTTAGGGCCCCCCCACCATGGCTAAAAGTTGTGATATGTGTAAACTGAGCAATTACGATCCTTTTCCGCATTTGAAAAAAAGACAGCCCAAATGGGCGATTCTGAACAAGGGAACTTTCTGACGTCACACTCGGGGAAAAATGCAAATGTAGTTCCACCCCCTGTCTGGATGTCTACCCACCATCTCTGGAAAACATGCCCGGAGAATTTGGACCGCGAACGAGCTACGCAATGCGAGATGCGTTTTTTTATTTGGCTGGAGGAACGTGAGAGTGCCAGGCTTGGATTATCCGAACCTCTGAAACAGCAGTGGTTTAATTTTATTTTCTGTGGAAATGTGTTTATTTTTCAATGGAAATCGTCTCATATCTTCCTCCGCGCTTAAACACGGAAGTGGGGCCAGCGCACAGAGGAAAGAGTGGAGATAGTCCCCTCATAATCCCCCACCTGCTGCAGTGGCCTGTCTCTGCCCTCCTCATTTGCATTCAATATGCATTCAACATTCAGTAAAAGAACTTTAAAATTTACGTATCCTGAAACTCACAAGGAGCCAATGCAGTGATTTTAAAACAGGTGTAATGTGGTCCCACCCTCTGGTCCTAGTCAGGACACGTGCTGCTGAGTTTTGTAATAACTGCACACCTGAAATACTCTTTTTGGGAGGACCAGAGAGCAGGGCTCTTACAGTAGTCTATACGACTGGTGACAAAAGCATCAATGTCTCTGTGTTGGCCGGAGAGAGAATGGGACAGACAGTGCTGGCTATGTTTTTTAGGTGATAGAAACCTATTTTTGTGATGTTCTTGATGTCAGGTCAGAGTCAAAAATGACGCCCAGGTTTTTCACTTGAGGAGATGGTTAAAAGACTGTGCTTGTAGTTTGGATAAAAGTGTCTCTCTCTGAGCCTCAGGACCGATGACTAAAAACTCAGTTTAAAACTCAGACGAAAGTTTTGTCCTGGTTAAGTTGCAGAAAGTTTCCTGTCATCCAGGATTTGATATCTAGAATGCAGTTAAAAAGAGCATCCATTGGCCTGGTGTCATCAGGAGACATGGAGATGTAAAGCTGCGTATCATCTGCAGAGCTGTGGAAGTTGATTCCATGTTTCCTGATGACGCCGCCAAGAGGGAGCATGTACAAGTTAAAAAGCACAGGGCCTAAAACAGAACCCTGGGGAACACCACATGTGATTTATGGACCTTGGAGGAGCATGTGTCCACACTCACCATAAATGTTCCGTCTGTGAGATAGGACGTGAACCATTTGTGAACAGCACCGGAGAGGCCAAGGTATTTTAGGCGAGTTAAAAGAATAGCGTGGTCTACTGTGTCAAAGGCAGCACTCAGATCCAGTAGAACCAACATTCACCTTTTGTGAATCACAATTTATTCTAAAATAATTTAAAATCTTTGCTAAGGCACTCTCGGTGCTGTGGTTCACCCTAAAACCAGATTGAATTTTTTCCAAAATGTTGTGATCATCTAAAAAAATCATTTAGTTGGATAAAGACAAGTTTTTCTAAAATCTTGCTTAAAAATGATAAGTTAGACACTGGTCGGTAGTTGTTAAAATCATTAAAATCTAAATTGCTCTTCTTCAGCAGGGGCCTCACCACCGCCGCTTTGAAGGCAGCGGGAAAGACCCCTGTCTGAAGAGAGGAATTCATCATGACCAAAAGTTCATCCCTAAAAGATCCATAAAATGACGTTAAAAGAAAAAGTCAATAAATGTATCCATGGAACTTTATTCTTTCTCTGCTTATGCCTAATTTTCTGTGAGAATTATTTTATAATTTTTCCCAATAATTTAAGAAGATTTTCCACACTCCTGTTCTCAATCCTCCATAGTTATTAGGTTGTCCCAGCAAACTTCGTTAACTTTAGTCAGAAAGTTCTGACATTTGTTTTTAGGAATGCCCACAAATTCCTCATTATTGCTTGCTAAGTGCTTTTTGCTAATTCTTCTATTTAACAGGATGAGGTTGTGGTCAGATAGACCTGATAGCATATTAAGTGACAATTCTCTCTGGCCTGTTACTAAAAATTAGATCAATTCGCATTCTTGTTGAGTTTGTAATTCTTGTTCACAGTTTAGTGCTGTGAGCGTGAAGACGGAAGAGTCCTCACCGCTTCAACAAAGACAAACTGAGCAGAGAGAGGACACACAGGGAGAGGACATCAGAGCAGAGACACATGTCCACTCAGAGACTGAGGGAGACACAGAGCACTCTTCTGACACTGACAGTGATGAAGACTGGAGAGATCCACTCAGCTGTTCACCTGCACACAGGGACACAGGGGCTGATGGAGACCACCACAACCAACCAGGTGGCATTGCCCCAACAATACAAGAGCTGGAGCAGCAACATGTCAGCAGAGGGCTATGTAAGTTGGCAAAGTGCAAATTTAAATAGGATACACTTATTTCTACAAATATCTATCATCTATCATCACACCTGTAAATAGTATTTGTTAGAGGTAGCAGTGGAAAGAAAATCTATCAGCACCTCCATGTTTGACAGTGGGATGGTGTTCTTGGGGTTATAGGCGCATTTCTCTTCCTCCAAACACAGTGAGTTGAGTAATGCCAAAGAGCTCAGTTTTGGTCTCATCTGACCACAGCACCTTCTCCCAGTCCCTCTCTAAATCATTCAGGTGTTCAGTGTCAAACTTCAGGCGGACCTGCACATGTGCCTTCAAATTATAATACACAAATTAATAGGCAACTTATAAAAAGAAAAATATAGAACACAATGACATCAAGATTAAGAAAACCAGGCCATTTTCTCAGTTGTCCCATTTCTACAGACCCTTCAACCAAAAACTGGCCAAAATTTTACACAATGATTCTTTTCTCTGGGACTCCTCATGAACCACACCTCATCTCTGCTCCAGCAAGTGCCCACCGCCGCACTGCCAAAACATACGACTACTGGAGTTTAAATGACTGCAATAATAACAGTCATAACAGTATTAAAACTACAGTATGCAGTATATGTCTATTGCACTGAAAAACATGCATCTTTACTGTGAGCGGGCTTGCATCTCCACAAACCTGATTCTCCTGCTTGTTTCCATGCTCAAAGCTCCTTAGAAATGTTCAATATTTTCAGTTGTTTAAATTCATGCAGAGTTCTGTTTTTGCAGTGAAACAATAAAGAGTTTGAATCTAAATTATTCAGTTGTGAACGCTACAGCACAAGAGTGAGTGAGAGTGAAAGAGATTTTGAGAATGTTTATTTTTGATGTAAACAAGTAAATAAAGGGATAAATAAACAGAAGTGTTGTGTAGTTTTGGTTCACTTTTACTGGTCAGGCAAATATTTCAACTACTACAAACAAATGCAGAAGAAAATATGCAGTAAAATCAATAAAAAAGTGACTTTCTTGCTAAGAATCAGTTTTTGATAAGACAACATCTTACATATAATATGGTAGAAAGCTAAAAATGTTGGGGGGAAAAATGTTGGCATTGTTGGCAAAAAATGTCATGTTGGCATTAAAATAACTGAACTGAGCCAGCATGGGGTAACATCTAATTCTCTGTGGATCTTAAAGGGATAGTGCGTTTTGGGTTTTTTTTGGTTTTTTTTATGTTTATCTGTATGGGTTTCCTTCTAAAAGTTACGTGTGGTAAACTCTTGACAGTTTGCGCTCAGCCCGGTTCTGCTCGCGTTCTGGAGCTCAGGTAATTAGGTCCGGTGAGTTCACGAGGACTCGTAGTAAAACTTGTTTTTCTTCTCAAAACAAAACATTTGTCTGAAAGGTGATATATTTGCGTCCCAAACAGTTGTCCACGAAAAATCCAGCAGCGTATTTTCGCACTCGCATATCTCATCTTGATTCGTATCACAGCGCTACCGTTAGCTGCCTGTTGTCTGTTCACTCGTAATCTTCCCCTTATCCGTCGTTCCCGTCCGCTAAAGGTTAACAGGCTAATACACCAGCACCTAACTATTTTTGTTTGATGGAAAATCTCCTTCTTAAAGTTCCAACACAATGGTGTGACACACAGTAATGTATATTCACATTATTTTTGTATGTAATGGGAAAGTCTAATTTGAGTAATAACCTCATTCAAGTTGTAATTACAACCTCACGCCAGTAGGTGACTCTGGCCAAAACCCACATTATATTGGTTATAAACTATTAATAACAATCACAGCTAACTGTGAGAATAAAGATCAGTTGGTAAATATTGTATTTTTGTGAAGTTTGAGCCACGTAAAAAGACGTGAAAAGACAGGTCAAGGCGAGGCCACGGGCACCATTTTAAGTTTAATGTTTTTGTAACTGAGAATGTTTTAAAGTGCTCCGACATTGTTTATAAGTGTGAAAGTGTGAAGTTTAAGTTCATAAATGAAAGATAAAAAGGTCTCAAGCTAAAGCTAAAAGCCGTTAAGGTGGCGGTAATGTATTAAAAATGTTGTGTTAAAAGCAGTACAGCTGCAGAGGTGAAAATTGATAAAATGTGTTTTGCTTAAAAACTTTAAAATATGGAATTAATAGTAATATTGGAAATATGTAAATTATGCTAATGTGAACTGAAATATTTATTTATTTATTTAATTATTTATTTGTTTGTTTGTTTGTTTGTTTGTTTGTTTGTTTGACAGGGACAGTGTACATTAATGAACATTCCTGTAAATGCACCAGATTTAGCCAAGAGGCTAGTTTTCATCTGCAGTCCCTGGACAGATGCTACATTGTCACCCTAAGAAAAAAACAGGTTAAAACAATGTACATACAAAATTATTTACACTATTTACATGCTTTCAGGCTCACTCATAGAAACAGCCATGCACACTTGGTAACACATTAACAATACATACATACAGCACATACACACACAGAATACACATACATCTGGCACCCCTCAGTAACACAACAAACAGGATAGAACAAAAAAAGTTACTCTAAAAGGAAATTAAAGAGATATTCCAGGATTTTTGACATGGGGGCTCATTTCCGAGTTAGCCCGAGTGTTGCAGCGATGTGGAGACACTTTTTAGCAAATTTCATGCAGTCCTTCCAGCTGCAGAGTTTTCAGTTGCTAGGCTAGCGCAAGTCAATGGTAAATGGTAGCCTGATTTTAATCAGGCTTAACCACACCAAAGGACACTCGAGGCCAGTCAACTATAACGCCAGACTGTCGATGTAAATGTCTGTGTTGATGGAACAATTTTAGAAATATAATCAACCTTGTACTTTAAAGGATTTATGTCCTTATGCAACAGCGCGTTTTTTTCCTGATCTAGCTAGGCATGGGTGGAGTGATATCACCTTGCAGTTAGGTTTCCAGCTGTTTTTTGTTTACCTTCAGCTTACCTTCTTGTTTACCTTGTTTACCTTCAGCTTTGTTTACCTTCAGCTGTCATCGTTAGCCGTAGAGTACAGTAGCCTGCCCTGTTCTACAATCCAGACATGACCACATTTGGAGGTCTCCCCGATGCTTTTGAAGACGATGCTGAGCAATTTGCTTTCTCCACTGAACCGTGCCTGTACGAGCCGAAATATACAGATGAATGTTCACGGGCTAGCAACAACTTTATGAGCGTGCATGCCTTTTCTGTCAGCCGGGTAGACTACAAGAGTGAAGCAAAAGCTCTAGCACAGTCTTCATCAATCGACCAGCAGGCTAACATAACGACAAGAGCAAGCTTGGGTAAAAAAGGTACAAACCTGTTCTTCATCACGGGATCTTGCGCTTGGAAAGACAGGTGGTACTGCAGTGGTTGTCAGACTAGGCTTTCCAATGGATTTGGTGGAGTAGTCTGGTCCGAAATGATCACTGCAAATCTTCTGTTTATGTAGCGTCTCCACCGGTGTGTTGATGTCTAAGCCAGCAGCTACAAGCCACAGTTGAGTCCTTTCTCGATCGTGCACTGGAAAGCTGTGAAAACTTTGTGGTGCCCACCTGCGGGCTTTATTTGTACATTTTCTAAATGCACACTGAAACACCATTTTGCCCGGTAGTTCTTTTAAAATTCACCTCTTCACTCTGTGGTCTTCCCTACTACAACTTTTCTAGCTTCTCTGTTTATGTGATTGGTCACTTCACAACCAACTAGAGCAGGTGTCTTCAACGTTTTTCAGGCCAGGGACCCCCAAACAGATGGCGAACTGGGCCAGGGACCCCCTACTATATATACGGCATAGAATTGTGTTTTATATTAAATTGAGCTTAGTGTCATGTATAAACATTGCTACTCTGTTATGGTACATCCAATACAAGGACATAATACACAGGTTAATACTGTATTTTACACTATAAAATATGAAATTATATTATTTTAAAGTGAAATCAAAAGATTTCGCGACCCCCTGCAGTACCTCCGCGACCCCCCTAGGGGTCGCGACCCCCCTGTTGAAGACCTCTGAACTAGAGTAAAGTAAAATTCCGCTGCTGCTGCGAAGCTAGTCCCTCAGATATGGAATGATTCATGCTATTCACAGTCAGTTTTATTTCAAAAATTACTCAATCAAGATATATTTACATCGACAGTCTGCCGTTATAATTGACTTGTCTTGGGTGCACTATGGAGTGGGTAAGCCTGATTAAAATCAGGCTACCATTTACCGTTGACTTGCGCTAGCCTAGCAACTGAAAACTCTGCAGCTGGAAGGACTGCATGGAATTCGCTAAAAAGTGTCTCCACACACTTTTTAGTGTGGGGGGGGCACATGGATCGGAAATTTCAGATGGATGGATCAGAAATCTGAGACCCAGACACCAGAATGAACTCGTTTACAGTTCGTTCATCAGGCAGTAATACATCCATCCATCCATCCATTTTCTTCCGCTTATCCGGGGCCGGGTCGCGGGGGCAACAGTCTAAGCAGTAATACAGAGCGTCCCAAATATGTGTCACGCGTTCATGAACTATCGTTCAGTGAACGCGTTCAGGTACAACACTGAAAACAGGTGCTTCTCACAGTTTCACAGGTCAGCCTGTAATACTAGTTTGTTCTTTCTTCACATAGACAGCATTAAACTCTGGGGCAGGCCTGATACATTGTTGGACATGCAACAATGTATACAAAATATATTGCAAAAACATGCTCCAGGTAAAATCCTCTAGCTTAGGTCTTGACCAAACCTAGTAATAAGACCATGGAGATGGTCCCCGGGTGCCTGAAAAATGAGCTGCCCACTGCTCCTGAGGGATGGGTCAAATGCAGATAAATAATTTCCCTACGGAGATAAACAAAGCATGTCTTCTTCTTATTAAATCGTTTGTCAGTATTTCTCATTCCATCAGCATGTAGATAGATTTCATTACTCTTCAGACCACAACCACGAGCCTAGTTTATCACATAGAAAAACTTAAACACAAAAACTCAAAAGCTGCTCAAACTACTGTCAAACGATATGAAAAAAATACACACACAAGGATATGCACATAAGGGACACACACTATCATTCGGACTTTAAAAAAGTTCGTCTGTGCCAGAGCTGAGGCACAGAGGGTCCTGCAGGCGTTGCTTCTCTCAGTCTGCAATGGCGCCCCTCTGGTGGTGCAGGAAGGAACAGCATGGAAACGCTTTACGCTACTGTCTCTATGGGTTGTTTTCAACGAGATGATGTCATACTCCCAGATGGGGACAAGATTATTTTGATAATTTTGCATTTTGACAATATTAATTTTACCTGCTCCCCATCTTTTTTTATTTATTTGTTTATTTCATTCATAAAGTATAAAAAGACATGATCAAAGGAGAAGTTCAATTTGTCAACTGGACAAAGTTTGTTTGGTTGAAAACGTTTCGCCGCTCATCCGAGAGGCTTCGTCAGCTCTGGTTATTGTACTGGTTAGACCCCGCTTATATCTAGCTGCCGGGAGGCGCGTCCTACAATGACAAAAGCTCTGAAAACGATCCCCCTAATCTGTCTCTTTGTTTTTCAAATTACTCTGACGGCTGTTTCGACCCCCTATTCAACGTCTAACGACCCTCTCCACCCCTCTGCCCTGGCTCTGTTTGACTGGTCTAAGAATCGCATTATAACAAACATTATAACAAACTTTGTCCAGTTGACAAATTGAACTTCTCCTTTGATCATGGATTCTACCTGGACGACTGAGGGACTTTTCACGTATAAAAAGACATCAACATTTGTGATAACAATACAAAATATTGAATGAAAGGGAGCAGAAAGAAGAGTAATCTTATGTTATCTGCCCCCTCTTCCCTTTTCCAAACCCCAACACCGATAGTGACTGTAAAACCTTTCCTCATTACATTCCATTTCAATCACAATTTTTAATCAATTGTAAACATAAAGCTTCATTTTCAAGTGTAACAATTTAGTTTTCTTTTTCATACATACACATTACATTGGATTTTATGTATTTTTAAAATGCCATTATTGTACTTGATTCTTTGATTTCTTTGTCAAGATTATTCCATAAATTAACTCCTTTCACAGCGCCGCTTCGCTCCATAACCTTGGTTCTGAATTTAGGTTTTTTAAACATGTAGGTTCCCTTTAAATTGTATTGGCTTGTTCTCATCTCAAACAGTCTTTGAATATTTACAGGTAACACTCTGCACTTTGCTTTATACATGACTTTGAGGATACTTAATTCAACAATATCACACATTTTCAACACTTTAAGTTGAATAAATAATGGGTTGGATGGCTCTCTATAATGACTGTTGGTGATAATTCTCAAAGCCTTTTTCTGTAAAATAAATAATGGCTGTAGGTAAGTTTTACATGTCGGCCCCCAAATTTCCATTAATACTGACTGTATTAATACTGACATATAAAAACTGACATATAAAAACATGTCATGACACAATGTGTTTAAAATCACTGGAAGTCCAGTAGTGAACAACACTGGTGGCCTGATTAGGTTTATTAGTTGTTATATATACAGTATTTACACATTCAAATTTTATAATTTATTTATAAACAAACTTTGCCCTTAAGATAATAAAATGTATAAATACAAAACAGAATGTAGTAGTCTTGGGACAAAATGTAAATAGTCATTCATCAAATGTAATCACAGTGTAATAGAGAATATACATATATTAAAGCGTTCAAACAGGCTGAACAGATGATGTGTGTGTCCTCATATGTGATTTGAGAAGAACCTTTTGGGCAAATGATTTATTACAAAATGAACAACTGAATGGTTTCTCCCCTGTGTGTGTCCTCATATGTGGTTTGAGACTAGAACGATAAGCAAACACTTTCTTACAGACTGAACAGCTGAATGGTTCCTCGCCTGTGTGTGTCCTCATATGTTTGTTGAGATTAGCACTAGCAGCAAACACTTTCTTGCAGACTGAACAGCTGAATGGTTTCTCCCCTGTGTGTGTCCTCATATGTAATTTGAGATGACTATTTCTGGCAAATGTTTTCTTACAAAATGAACAGCTGAATGGTTCCTCTCCTGTATGTGTCCTCATATGTCTTTTGAGACTGGAACTATCAGCAAACACTTTCTTACACAACGAACAGATGAATGGTTTCTCCCCTGTGTGTGTCCTCATATGTCTTTTAAGATTAAAACTATCAGCAAACACTTTCTTACAGACTGAACAGCTGAATGGTTCCTCTCCTGTGTGAACTCTCCTATGTATGTGTAGCTTATATTTAGACCCAAATCTCTCTTTACAAACAGAGCACTTGTGTTTACCTCTCTCTGCTCCTTCACCAGTTCCTGACATGTCTCCATCGTCCACAGTGGCTCTGGTCTCTGGTGCAGTCTTGTATCTGGGGGACAGACATGAGTTTTGTTCAGTGGAGCTTCTGGCTCTGATCTGGACTTGGTTGTGGTGGTTTCCATCAGCCCCTGTGTCCCTGTGTGCAGGTGAACAGCTGAGTGGAGCTCTCCAGTCTTCATCACTGTCAGTGTCAGAAGAGTGCTCTGTGTCTCCCTCAGTCTCTGAGTGGACATGTGTCTCTGCTCTGATGTCCTCTCCCTGTGTGTCCTCTCTCTGCTCAGTTTGTCTTTGCTGAAGCGGTGAGGACTCTTCTGTCTTCACGCTCACAGCACTAAACTCTGGGACAGACCTGAAAAATATAAGACACATTAGTATATTTCAAACCCAATCTGAATATTTGTAATAGAAATGAATAAGTATGAATAACAAAATAAAGAATTGCAGTTTGAAAGTGTCTGAGACTCACACTTGCAGCTGATCTTCCTCCTGTTTGATGTCGTGTTCTTCTTTAATCTGTGGAGTCACCCATGGAGTTTGAGGTAGTGGGGTAGACGTGACATTATCATTACTGCAATGACAATCAGAGTAATAATAAAGTTGTTGTGTGAGAGTAATGTACGCTGTGCAAAATATTAGCCATTACTTTAGATTTACATTTTTAAGTAAGTTTGAAGTACAGTTTGAAAGTGTCTGAGACTCACACTTGCAGCTGATCTTCCTCCTGTTTGATGTCATGTTCTTCTTTAATTTGTGGAGTCAGACCAGGACTCAGAGAGGGGAGCTGGACAGCTGCAGGAGATAAGAGAATACACACTTACACATACACGTGCAGTCTTGTGTCATGAACACTGTGAACTTGTCTGTAATCTACTTTAAAGGAATATTAACTTTTTTTTTTACAATCTGAACCCTATTTCGGTAATAAAACAAGATGTTTTACTCACCCATAGCACTTTGGTGTCATTTGGAACAGTTTCGTAGATGTTGTAGTTTAGCAACATCCGTTAACGTGAGTGCTTGGGGCAGGCGATTGCAGTCACCAAATAACACAATCTTTATCACTTTTCAAATTACAGAAGCTCAATGTCTCAATGTTTATCTTATCTTATCTTATCTTATCTTACCAGAGAACAGCCATCGGTTTCGCATTACTTCTCAGAATCGCGCGCTGAATCCGCTGGCCTTCTTTCTTTTCCTTTGCTGGTAAAAAATCGTCCTGACTGAAGTGGGTACTGCAAACACGATGGTCCAATCGTCTTACAGCTTTCCCTTTAATGTTTGGGTCCCGAGAGCTGAGAGCGAAATCAGCTGTGACTGAGCACATGTGCACTGTCCTCCTCATCTACTCGAAACTATGGCTAAATCTCGGATTACAGGCCACTTTTAACTCAAACGAAAGTGTAGACTAAGACATTAAGATTCTGTAATTTGAAAAGTGGTAAAGTTTGTGTTATTTGGTGACTGCAATCACCTGCCCCAAGCACTCATGTTAACGGATATCACCACACCACAACATCTCCTGAAATGCTCCATATGACACCAAAGTGCTATGGGTGAGTAAAACAACTTGTTTCATTACCGAAATAAGGTTCAGATTGTAAAAAACGTTAATATTCCTTTAAGGGTGATGGGTGTCTTTTCTGTCCATGAAGTTGTAAATGAGTCAGTGACATTTTGCAGTTTCACAATGCTCAAAAAATTAAAATATAATAGCACACAAAATGTGCTATATGTGTTATATTTAAGTGTCTATTTTATCATTTTGCACATGTCCCTAGAAAAAAAAAAAAGTTGATTAAAAACATTTTTCTGCATTTAAAGCCAGGGCTTTCTTAAAAATGTCATTCGTATTTCATATTCATTTATTAAAGGGGCAATGCATATTAAAAGACAAGATAATGTAAGAGACAAACATGTACTTCTAAATATACAGGATTGTAGCCAAAGCTAATTTCCATCCTTAGTCCTCTGCTGGACCAAGCCCAGCCACAAAACCCGCACAATTCATAAAACATGACAAAAGCCTCCAATACCCACTCCCACATGCACCTCTCACTCATACACTATAAAACACACTCATACGTCATTAGTATTAAAATGTACAGGTCAGACATGTACTTACTTACATGTACTTAGACATGTACACTACTTACACAAGCACTGCATTAACATCTATTTACAGATCTATATACAAATATAACTACAGTCCCCAGCTCATGTGCAAAAGATGTTCAAGTTCAGTTGTGTGGACAGATCTGATTGTCCAATAGACACGACTCAAGTTGATCAGAGAAGAAGCTGAGTGTAGACAGCTCACATACAATCACTGGGATGGTGTTCCAGGTTTGAGAGGCACAGAAAGAGAACACAGCTTGTCCAAAGGTACTTTTCCTTGATGGTGTTATACAATCACCTCTGGAGCTTGCTTTTTGGGACAGTGGCCAGACCATGTACAATTTTGTACACAAGAATAGAATCTGCAAATTTTTTCATGTTATCCCAGCCCAATATGTTGTGTTTCTTCAGAATAATGCCACAATGGTGGGCCTTGTTTTTTTTTTTTTTTTGGTCTAAAATTTTAAGAGTTTGTTTATATACTATTTCAACTGATTTCAGAGTGATCTTACTTGCTGAGGCACAACTTGTTATGCAGTAAGTCTTATGAGAAACAATCATCGCTTTAAAATACAGCTTAGCTGCCTCCAGTTATATCGTCTAGTATGTGTTTGAAATTTGACAAATTTGACAATTTGTGGAGATTAAAAGAACTGTCATTTAGGTGGCTCATAAATTGTTCTGTTACACATTTTTCAAGTATCTTAGATACTACTGGAAAGATACTTATTGGCCTGTTGTTGCTTGTTTCTGTTGGATCTCCAGATTTAATTGTTTAATTGTTAATTGTGTCTCATCTGACAGGTCTATTGCTCTTTTGGTTGCTATTCCATCTATTTTTCTTTTTGTTCTTTTACCCTCTGTTTTATATTGTATATTATGTTTGATGAGTGAGCTACCGTACCCAAAACAATTTCCCTTGGTGATCAATAAAGTTTATCTAAGTCTAAGTTAAAGACTGGTGTAATTGCTGAGATCTTCCAAGAGTCTGGGAAGGTGCTTGAATTTGAGTAAGTAATGTATTTTTATAAACACTGTACTTAGCCCAAATGTTTTTTAGACCACTGATTATTTTATTTATTCTTTTGCACTGCTTTTAGATTTTCTCTTAGATTTAGTTATTATATTGTCTTTATATCATATTTTTTACACTGTCTTTTTGCACTACTTGGCCAGAGAGAAAGAAAATTTCGATTCACTGTATGTTTAACACATATGGCAGAATTGACAATAAAGCTGATTTTGACTCTGATTTTATCAATTTGCATATGTGATACTACAGTATATTCAGCTCAAAAGTGGGTTCATCAGTAGCAGCAGACATCACAGCAAGGCCTGTGTCTGCCACCAATGAAACCTCTTGTGACAGACTCTTAACAGAGTCCACAAAATATGTATTCAAGGCTATCGCTATTTTTGTTAGATCATTGGTTTCTTCATTATTTGATTTTACTACCTCTCTAATGGCAAAAGGAGAAATTCAATTTGTCAACTGGACAAAAATTTATTTGTTTGAATACGTTTCAGAGCTCATCCAAGCTGCTTCTTCAGTTCTGGTCAGACGCTGGTGGACACTGCCTGAAGGGGGAGCTAACTACAATGAAATTACTTTGAAAGTACCACACCTACTTGTTTACAAAACAAGCTAGTGTCAAGGAGACAACTGTTGGTGCAAATGTTCTAAATTTAGAAAATACAAAATGACATCAAACGACCTCGGTCTGGAGCTCCACACAAGATCTCACCTCGTGGGGCTTCAATGATCATGAGAACAGTGAGAAATCAGCCTAGAACTACATGGGAGGAGCTGGTAAATGATCTCAAGGCAGCTGGGACCACAGTCTCTAAGAAAACCATTGGTAACATTTTACGCCGCAATGGATTAAAATCCTGCAGTGCTCACAAGGTCCTCCTGCTTAAGAAGGCAAATGTGCAGGTCCGCCTTAAGTTTGCCAATGAACACCTGAATGATTTAGAGAGGGACTGGGAGAAGATGCTGTGGTCACATGAGACCAAAATCGAACTGTTTGGCATTAACTCAACTCACCGTGTTTGGAGGAAGAGAAATGCGCCTATAACCCCAAGAACACCAGCCCCACCGTCAAGCACAGAGGTGGAAACATTACGCTTTGGGGGTGTTCTTCTGCCAAGGGCACAGGACAATTTCACCACATCCGAGAGGATGGACGGAGCGATGTACCATTAAAATCCTGAGTGACAATCTCCTTCCCTTCGCTAGGAAACTGAAAATAGGTCGTGGATGGGTCTTCCAACACGACAATGACCCAAAACATACAGCCAAGGCAATGAAGGAGTGGCTCAAGAAGAAACACATTAAGGTCATGGAGTGGCCCAGCCAGTCTCCAGACCTTAACCCTACAATTCAACTGTACAACTCACCCACTGCACCAGACTATAGAGGGACAGAGGAGCTGATTCTCCAACAGGCTCCTACAGCTCCGCTCAAACAGTGAGAGATACAGGATTACATTCATACTATAATACTCCCTACAACTGTACAACTCAGCCTTATGTAATGATAACCTTATGTCCTGTCAATCATCATATCATTGCACTGCCTTTCTTGTCTCTTGTATAGAGCTGTGATTTTATATTTTATTGCTTATTTTTCAATTGTATTCATTTATTTATATAATTATGTCTTATTTGACACCTGTCTTTTGCCATCTTTTTTGCTACTTATTTAGAATTTATTACCATTTATTTTTAACTCTTTGTTCTCACATTATATTGTGAAGAGTGAGCTACTGTGTCCAAATAATCTCCCTTGTGAATCAATAAAGTTTGTCCAAGTCCAAGCTCCGAGTTGCCAAGCAACAGCCACAAAACCTTAATGATTTAGAGATGATCTGCAAAGAAGAGTGGACCAAAATTCCTTCTGATATGTGCACAAACCTGGTCATCAACTACAAGAAACGTCTGACCTCTGTGCTGCAAACAAGGGTTTTGCTCGAGGGTTCAAATACTTATTTCACTCAGTGAAATGCAAATCAGTTCATATATTTTCTTTAAAGTTATTTTCTGGATTTTCTTTTTGATGTTCCATCTCTCACTATTAAAATAAACCTACCATTAAAATGATAGACTGTTCATTTCTTTGTCAGTAAACAAACTTACAAAATCAGCAACGGATCAAATACTTATTTCCTCCACTGTACATAAATTCTTTCTTGTTTGTGCCATTAATATTTTACTTTTTGCTTTCATATTTTTAAAGTTATTATTTACTGATGTTGCTGATTACATTCTGATATTTCCATCAGGAAATGATGTAATGTAATCAGCAAAATAAATATACAGTGGTACCTCACCTTACGAAATTAATTCGTTCCAGAAGTGGTTTCGTAACGTGAAAAATTCGTAAGTTGAGTAGCTATTTCAATGGAAAAAGCCTTATTCGTTCCAAGGCCCCGATCCAAGTTTTTTTTTTTTTTTATAGTGTAACTTTTTTTTATAGTGTAACAATGTGTTCTGTCCTGATTGGATTCTCAGACTGGATTTAAACTTTTCTCACGTTTGTCTCTTGTTTAAACACTCAAATTGTCATAGATTTTCAACAAAACGTAACAATATTGAAGTGTGGGGGGAAGCTGGAGGGGGGAGAAAACTGCGCGGACACGTGTGCGCAGCATGACCCGGCGCGGGGCTGACAGCAGGACTAGACCAAGATCTAAACCTGGACTGGACCAGGACTAAACCAGGACTAAACCTGGACTAAACCAGGTGGATTAAAGCGCCGCGTGCGGGTCTATTTCCTGGTTTCTCACGAGTCACAGCTGAGGAGGGGACCGCAGGCAGTGTGAGCGCATGTGAGCGCGGCTCCTCCTGGTTTAGTCCAGGTTTAGTCCTGGCTTAGTCCAGACCACCGCAGCTCCTCTAGACCTCCTCTAGACCTGACCAGGTCTAGAGGAGGTCTAGAGGAGCCATGCTCGAGGAGCCATGCTCTTGCATGGCTCTCACTCACATGCGCTCAGACTGCCTCCTCGCTGCTCCCCTCAGCTGTGACTCGTGAGAAACCAGGAAATAGACCCGCACGCGGCGCTTTAATCCACCTGGTCTAGTCCTGGTTTAGTCCAGGTTTAGTCCTGGTCTAGTCCAGGTTTAGATCTTGGTCTAGTCCTGCTGTCAGCTCTGCGCCGGGTCATGCTGCACACACGTGTCCGCGCAGTTTTCTCCCCCCTCCCGCTTGCCCCCACACTTCAATATTGTTACGTTTTGTTGAAAATCTATGAAAGTTTGAGTGTTTAAACAGAGACAAATGTGAGAAAAGTTTAAATCCAGTCTGAGAAAAGCGTATAATGTGTGTGGCTGAGCGCGCATTATTTGAATTTTTGAGATTTCGCGTTTCGTAACTTGAAATTTCATTCGTATCTAGAGACAAAAATTTACCGTGAAGGCGTTTCGTAACTTGAAATTTTCGTTTGTTGGGTCATTCGTAAGGTGAGGTACCACTGTAGTACTTATAGATTTTTTTATTCCACCGCTACCTCTCCATCCATCCATCCATCCATCCATTTTCTTCCGCTTATCCGGGGCCGGGTCGCTACCTCTAACAAATACTATTTACAACAGGTGTGATGAATGAAAATTTCTACTAGATTTAGACTTAGACAAACTTTATTGATCCACAAGGGAAATTGTTTTGGGTACGGTAGCTCACTCATCAAATATAATATATAATATATAACAAAGGGTAAAAAGAAAAAATGAGATGGAATAGCAACCAAAGAGCCCAGAGACCAGTGTCAGATGAGACATAATTATATACATAAAAGTCATTTTTGTTTCTGTAATTCTTTCTGTTCTAGCTGTGAGAGAGTGCAGACGTGTCTCTCTTTCCTCTCTTATCTCCCATCACACTGCTCTGTTGTGTGCGTGCCCCTCTTGTTTTTCATAATTTTTCTCTTTTTTGGAGCAGATTTTCCAAAATCCTAAAATATGGATGTGATAAGCTGTACCCTCAGCGCAATTGATACACTTTTTTCATGGAGGAGGACCGCTGCGGGAGAAGCGGTGTGTCCGGATGGTACTTTTGCTGCTGGATATGCGAGGGACTCGTATTATGCCTGGCAAGTCGTATGTTTGGCACCAATATACCGGGAGGACGTGGAGGACATTTACGTATTCGGATTTCTGATAGCTGGACATCTGTTGATTGGCCTGGGATTGTCCATGACCTATTGCAAAATTTGCATTTGGCAGCAAGAAAAGAGTCCCCCAAGCTGTCTGCAGTAATCTCGAAACACAGCGGAGCCGTGGAGGATCTCGTGAAAGGATTACATCAGAAAATGGTACAGGTTGAGGACCATTTAAAAGGGTTCCAACCGAAGGAAACATCTCAAAGTTTGGATAACAACACAAACACTGCCGAGTCAGTAGTGCGCACATGCGCGTGGCCCCTCCCCTAGCCGCTCTATCACTGTCCTGCCTGGTTAGCGGGGAAACGAAATTTCGAATTTACTCTATGTACATGTACATATAGTTTTTCGACAATAAAGCAAACTATGAACTATGATGATAATAAATGTATATGTACAAATCAGATTTAAAAAACATGCACCATAGGTAAAATCCTCCAGCTGATGTCCTGACCAAACTGAAGCAAGAAGATCATGGAAATGGTCCCCGGGCGCAGTCACTGCTCCTAATAACAGGATGAGTTAAATGCAGAGATGAATTTCTCCTGTGTGAGATCAATAAAGTCACTTCTATTCTAAAGTCACGTCTAAATAGAAAAGTAGTAATAAAATATAAAATACAATATCAAATAAGATGTACAATACCAGCTATATACAGTAGTGGGGAGTATTGTCTAGGGAGTGTTATATTATCTATTGCATAAGGGTGAGTTGTTGTACAGTTGTAGGGAGTGTTATAGTATGAATGTAGTCCTGTATCTCTCACTGTTTGAGCGGAGCTGTAGGAGCCTGTTGAGGAATGAGCTCCTCTGTCCCTCTATAGTCTTGTGCAGTGGGTGAGGAGTGTCCATGATGGAGAGCTGTTTGTCCAGTGTCCATCTGTTCCTCACTGTGACAAATGTCTCCAGTAGATATTTGTAGGAATACAGTAAGTATATCCTATTTAAATTTGCACTTATTGATGTACTGCCAACTTACATAGTCCTCTGCTGACATGTTGCTGCTCCAGCTCTTGTATTGTTGGGGCAATGCCACCTGGTTGGTTGTGGTGGTCTCCATCAGCCCCTGTGTCCCTGTGTGCAGGTGAACAGCTGAGTGGATCTCTCCAGTCTTCATTACTGTCAGTGTCAGAAGAGTGCTCTGTGTCTCCCTCAGTCTCTGAGTGGACATGTGTCTCTGCTCTGATGTCCTCTCCCTGTGTGTCCTCTCTCTGCTCAGTTTGTCTTTGTGGAAGCGGTGAGGACTCTTCTGTCTTCACGCTCACAGCACTAAACTCTGGGACAGACCTGAAAAATATAGGAGACATTTGTATATTTCAAACCCAATCTGAATATTTGTAATAGAAATGAATAAGTATGAATAACAAAATAAAGAAATGCAGTTTGAAAGTGTCTGAGACTCACACTTGCAGCTGATCTTCCTCCTGTTTGATGTCGTGTTCTTCTTTAATCTGTGGAGTCACCCATCGAGTTTGAGGTAGTGTGGCAGACGTGACATTATCATAACTGCAACGACAATCAGAGTAATAATAAAGTTTTGTGAGAGAAATGTACGCTGTGCAAAATCTTAGCCATTACTTTAGATTTTCATTTATGTTTTTAATTTAGGTTCGCTACTCATCGCTGCACAGGACTTAACCCATAAGAAACCAGACCCATTTTTCCTTAAATGAAAATTATGTGGGATATACCATAGACCATTATTGTCCATGACCGTGTTATTGTGACTAATCGGTCACATCAGGTTTTTCATTCTTATTTTAAGGCTAAAAGCCCAATGTGACATATATGTTCTAGCGATATTTACGTAACTGGTTTGACATTACTTTGTTCAGCAAATATGGTCAGACCAGGTTGAATGTGATATAGGACATGTTATCAAAGCACTGGAACTGTTAAATGTGTTTGAAATGACTTTTTGAAATTAGCTGCTTCCTTGAAATTTGCACACAGGATATAGCAGCATTTTGGAAAAGCCCATTTCCTGTTTCAAGATTCAAGATTCAAGATTGTTTATTTGTCATATGCAGAATCAACACAAGGTCAACAATGCAATGAAATGCTTAGGATCAGAAGAACCGTTGACTCGCTAAGATAGTCAGAAGTACTAATAACAGCAATAATAGTACATGGTAAAAAAAAGTGTTGCAAAAGTGCAGGGGAAGAAGTAAACAATATAATAAACAATATAATAAAATATGTAATAAAATGTAGTAAAAAAATACAAGGTACAATGTACAAGGTGCAGGTAGGATTAAATCAAAGATCAAATGAGGTGTAAGTAGATTATTTCACAGATTGCACATAATATGGTGTGGTATGGGTGTCTCATGTGGATTTCGTATTGCACATAGTATGGTATAAATATTGCACATAGGTTATTACAAATTATCGATTAATTCATTAATTGATAGTTGATTGACCTTATCGATCAATTAACGATTAACTGATAAGCGGCGTTTTTCACCTGAATTTTAGTGTTTCAATAGGGTCTTTAAAGGGATATGCCACCCCCAGGTCAAATTTGGGCATCTCCCCACAGTCCAGAGACTAAAATAAGTGGTGGAAAGCGTTTTCCTGCTCACCCAGCCATTGTCCGAGTCTGTCGCCACTGACCGCCGCGGTAACTGGTGCTCCTCCGCCTTAGACTGGAGTCTAACGTAGCCAGAGAAAGATTTCGGCCAAAAGGAATTAATTTGCTTGATGCGTTTCCCAATTACTTGGTGTGTAGTGCGCATTCATATCGAGTGCAAATAAATGTGCAAATCAACACGGAGAGCTTGACTTGGTCATTTTGGGTGGGAACTATTTTCCAGTGCGTAAGAATACAGTCGTATCACGCACCACGTTGTGCAACAGGGGAACTCCCTTCCCGGTGCGTAACTGGGATTCCCCTGGTAGCGTACTGCGTGATACGGCTGTATTCTTACGCACTGGAAAATAGTTCCCACCCAAAATGACCAAGGCAAGCTCTCCGTGTTGATTTGCACATTTATTTGCACTCGATATGAATGCGCACTACACACAAAGTAATTGGGAAACGCATCGAGCAAATTAATTCCTTTTGGCTGAAATCTTTCTCTGGCGACATTAGACTCCAGTCTAAGGCGGAGGAGCACCAGATACCGCGGCGGTCAGTGGCGACAGACTCGGACAATGGCTGGGTGAGCAGGAAAACGCTTTCCACCACTTATTTTAGTCTCTGGACTGTGGGGAGATGCCCAAATTTGACCTGGGGGTGGCATATCCCTTTAAGAATATAAGCTATAGTAACATAACACTGAGTCATAAATATATCATAGTATTATTATATTGTATATTCCTCAATTAATTATTCCTTAGTAAAAAGCAGACAAATGTATTGATACTGAATAACAAAATACAGTAATCCCTCGCTCTATCGCGGATTTTTTTTTTTTTTTCAAATTTTTTTTTTATAGTGTAAAATTTTTTTATAGTGTAACATTGTGTTCTGTCCTGATTGGCTAAGAGACTAGACCAGGACTAAACGTGGACTGGACCAGGTCTAGACCAGGTCTGGACCAGGTCTGGACCAGGTCTGGACCTGGACTGGACCGGGACTCGACCGGGTCTGGACCTGGACTGAACCAGGATTGGGCCGCTGTGTGCCGCTGCTGGTTTCGTGCGGCTGGTTTGTGGCTCAGGGCCCGGGCCGCAGGCCAGCCGCGCGAAGCTCGGGGCCCGGGCCGCGGCCGGCCGTGCGGGACCAGCAGCGGCACATTGCGGCGCATTCCGGGCGTCGTGGTTCGATCTCGCCTCGCGCGTACACCCAGGGCTGCTGAGCAGTGCCGTTGGCGCCTGCGGCCGGCTGTGAGTCGAGCTTGGCGCAGCGCGGTTGCCTTGTTTCGTGACCACGCGGGTGCGCGTGTCCGCGATTAGCGATTAATTACAATTAATGCATTTTGTTAGACCAACGTCTTAATCGACAATTAATCGTTAATCGATTAATTGTTGACATCCCTAGTTCATACAGAGCAGCAGCAGTAAACATGTTATGCATAATGAAAGGTAGTTTAGTGCAGTATTATTGAGAGTTCAGTATTATTTAGAATATTATCCAGAGTTCAGTAGTCTGACAGCTTGGGGGTAATAGCTGTCTTTGAGTCTTTTTGTGCGTGCTGGCAGGCTCTTGTATCATCTACCAGAGGGTAGCAGACAGAAGAGTCCTTGTGCCGGATGAGTATGGTCCTTAGTAGGGCTGGGCGATATGGAGAAAAAAAATTATCTCAATATGTTTTTGCTATATCTCGATATCTATGCAGGGGGAAAAAAAACAAACAAACGCGCCAAATTCAGCAAGTTTTTTTTTTTTTTTATTGAAGTGCAAACAGGCAGCCAAGTGCCTAAAGGTAGACAGGTACTAGTAACAAAGTGCTTGTGCACCATTTTTAACATTACCAAACCAAGGAAGTAGTATATTGCCTTATTTTAATTGTAAACATAAAACCTGAGGGTAGACAGTTCTTATGAAGTGCTTCTTTAACATTTAAGATAAAAGACAAAAAAATCCCTCATTTCGTAGCCAAGTGAAAAAGCACATATTAAATTAATTGTTTTTAAATATAGATTAATAGAGCCTCAATCCATGAATTCTCGTGTGTTTTGTGACTGTAGTACATTTTATATTTGTGTGTGTATTTGCTTTAACTTAGCACATTATTCTGCATCATTATTTTTTCTAGAAATACTATATTAATTTATTGCAACCATTAAAACGCAAGTGTGCTTTAGAATCAACGCCACATACCCGACCCACCCAAATATTTCACTCACTGGCAACACCCACCCACACACAGAGAGAGAGATTAAAACTCACCGATCGCCAAATGCAGCCTTGCTCTGTACCGCATTGACAAGAAAGTGGCGACTAGGTAGATTGTATCTAGGGTCAAGCGTTTTGAGCATTCGTATGAAGCCCGGTCGCTCAACAACCGCTATGGGCGTCATGTCTTTTGCGATATGAAAGGCAATGGACTCCGTAATGCTGACCCACCTTGCACTTGTTTTTCCATATGGTAGACACCGGGGTAAAGATGTTTGGAGCGTTGTTTGTTGTGTCTTAGAAGAAGTGGTGGTGGGTTTGCCCTCGATGATTTTGATGGCACCAGTTTCTTGCATTCTCTGCAAAATGCCTCTTTCTGCTCCTCATCGGACGTTTTAAATCCGAAATACCGCCATATAATGGAGCCGTTTGTTCTTTTCTTTGGTATGAATTCTCTCGTGCTTCTGTGGGCGCCGCCATGTTGGATAAGTTATCAACAAACACACGCGGCTTACACGCGAGGGGAGGGGGAGGGGGAAACACGAGACGCAGTGAAACACAAACGCAAGGAGGAGGCGGGGCGGACAGCTCCACAACACATTTAAGGAAAATAAGCAGAGTGGCGAAATCTTATTCATCTCGAGTTTTTCGATATGCCAAAATCTTTCTCGATTTCATAAAACATCTCGAGATATCGCAAATCTCGATTAATCGCCCAGCCCTAGTCCTTAGTGATGCTGCGTGCCTTACGCAGACCCCCTGCTGTGGTAAATGTCCTGGATGGAGGGGAGACTGCTGCCAGTGATGTCCTCTGCCGCTCGCACCAGCTTTGCGGCTCTGAGCGGTGCAGTTCCCATACCACACTGTGATGCAGCCTGTCAGCAGGCTCTCAATGGTGCACCTGTAGAAGTTTGTGATGATGCTGGTGTTCATACCAAACTTCCTCAACTTCCTCAGGAAGTACAGTCTTTGTCGGGCTTTCTTAACCCCAGTGTCTGTATGTAGTGTCCAGGACAGATCCTCAGTGATGTGTACCCCAAGGAACTTAAAACTGCTGACCTGGTCCAGGGTGTCAGGGAGGGAGTCACAGATGTGTCTCTTAATGATTCGTTCAAAGCACTTCATGATGACAGATGTGAGTGCTATGGGCCGATAGTCATTAGGACAGGATGCTGTGGGGGTCTTTGGGATGGGGACTACAGTGGAGGTCTTGAAGATGGTGGGCACGATAGACTGGCTCAGAGACAGGTTGAGGATGTTGGTGAACACCCCGGCGAGTTGGTCAGCACAAGTCCTCAGCACCCGTCCGGGGATGCCGTCGGGTCCTGGTGCTTTGCGGGGGTTCACTCTCTTGAACGCCCGTCTCACTGTAGCAGTGTCTATACAAAGTACAGTGTCACTGTCCACATGGGGTCTGGTGACAGGCGTGGTGTTATCTGCATCAAACCGGGCGTAGAAGGTGTTGAGTTCGTCCGGAAATGATGCGCTGGACAGTTCCACGGGTCCGCTCCTCCCCTTGTAGTCAGTGATGCAGCGTAGCCCATGCCACACCGGTCTCGGGTCACTGCTCTGCTGGACAGACTCCACCCTCTCCCTGTAGTCCCTCTGGGAAGTCCTGATGGTCTTTCTGAGGTCGTACTTGGCTGCTTTGTAGGCTTCGGGGTCTCCTGAGTTGAAGGCGGCAGTGCGAGCTTTCAGTTTAGCACGCACCTCCGGTCCCGCCCAGGGTTTCTGATTAGGGTAAGTGCAGATGGAGATTTTGGGCACCTTGTCCTCAATGCAGATCCCTATGTAGCCTACGACAGAGTCTGTGTACGCATTAACGTCACCATCCGCTGCGTCTGCAAACAATACGAGTCACAAGACTGTCACATGGTCATCACACCAGGAGGTTTATGTCGCTTCGGGGCTTAATGAGTTAAGGTCAGACATAAAGCTTTATAAGGAAAAGACTGGGGCATTCAAAGTATCTCTTACACTGGTGTCACCGTGGGTTCAACTAACTACTGCAGCTACGACAACAAGCAGCAAACGCACCTTTTCTTTGCATTGAAAATTACGTTTTCAGACACAGGATATCGCATTCGTGTCCTGAAAAACGTTTATATAAAGTACGTTTTCAAATGATAAGCAGAATTTACCTGTCCAGAAGAAATTTAGCGACCAACGCGTCAGTCTTTAGACCCTTCGTCTGCTTCAGTGCGCGCCATCGCTGGAAGGAATCTCCAAGAATCACCTTCGTTTGGCTTCGCTCCTTTTCTCCTTGTCTTCTTCTTTCAGCGACCTCAAAAACGGACTTTCTTTTGCGGATAACTGGTAGTGGATTCTTGTCTGCCATTGCAACAAACTTTGTGCAAACTGTGAGGAAGCTCCAGTTGGAAAAAGCCGCTCAGAACTGCTGTGTTGGTGGAGTAAACAGAGTCTTGTGTGTGGAATGCGTAAGAGGCGCGCGTAAAACACGTCATTTCGACGGAGCAGTCCATTTCAACAGAACACCGTGGATCTATAATAAGAACTATGCAGAACACCGGCTGGATCCGCCAGACTGTGAGCTGTCCTCCGTGTTCGAGGGCCGTGACTGGTTCCAAGGTGGAGCAAAGCAGAACAGGAACTATTTTCCCGGATCTATTCTTCTCATGGATCGATTCTCCCGGGAAAAACCAAGTGCGCGGAGCACGGGCCGCTCAGAACAAAATAGACCTACAACAAACCAGACCGGATCCACGTCCCTGTTCTGCTTTGCTCCACCTTGGAACCAGTCACGGCCCTCGAACACGGAGGACAGCTCACAGTCTGGAGGATCCAGCCGGTTTTCTGCATAGTTCTTATTATAGATCCACGGTGTTCTGTTGAAATGGACTGCTCCGTCGAAATGACGTGTTTTACGCGCGCCTCTTACGCATTCCACACACAAGACTCTGTTTACTCCACCAACACAGCGGTTCTGAGCGGCTTTTTCCAACTGCAGCTTCCTCACAGTTTGCACAAAGTTTGCTGCAATGGCAGACAAGAATCCACTACCAGTTAGCCGCAAAAGAAAGTCCGTTTTTGAGGTCGCTGAAAGAAGAAGACAAGGGGAAAAGGAGCGAAGCCAAACGAAGGTGATTCTTGGAGATTCCTTCCAGCGATGGCGCGCACTGAAGCAGACGAAGGGTCTAAAGACTGACGCGTTGGTCGCTACATTTCTTCTGGACAGGTAAATTCTGCTTATCATTTGAAAAGGTTCTTTGTATAAACGTTTTTCAGGACACGATTGCGATATCCTGTATCTGAACACGTCATTTTCAATGCAAAGAAAAGGTGCGTTTGTTGCTTGTTGTCGTAGCTGCAGTAGTTAGTTGTAGTTAAAGTGACAGTTCGGGTTTTTTTTATGTGAATCTGTATGGCGTCCCCTTCAGCAGTGTCGTGCATCAACACCGACTCATCCCTGACAGTGTCCTCTGAGCCGAGTTCTGCCCCGGTTCTGGTGCTGACGAAAGTAGGTCCGGCAAGTTAGCCAGGGCAGTTAATAAAGCTTGTTTTTCTTCTCAAAACAATATTTGTCCAAAAAGTGATTTTTGTCCACAAAAAAGTCAGAAGTCATAATCGCTTGGTGCCATTTCCTCTCGATTCCTATCACTGCGCGCTGCCCCCAGCGAACCCAACACTTTTTCAGTTGTTTGGCAGTGTTTAGGTCCTCAGATCGCAGCGTGCCAAATTAGAGACGTCAGAATAAAAATATAGCTATCGATAGAAGAAGACTGGTAATATGACATTGATTTGCTGCTAGATCACTAGCAGCTAGCAGATTATTAGCCTGTTCACTTGTAAACATCACCACTTGTTACACTTACCTGGGGTGCAGGGACAGCAGTGCTCTTCAAAAGCTTCCTCCTCCGTGCTGGGCATACGTAATCCTCTTCACTGAAATGTGCATTGCACACACGAAGCTTTTTTATTTTAGCCAATTCGGTGTCCACATTGAACCCTATGGCAAGAAGCCAAAGTTGCCTCAGACCAATTTGTGACAGGAAAACGGTTCATCTTTGTTGGTACAACCTGGGTAATTACAGGTAATTTTATATCTATTGTTTTCTTCTTCTTCTTCTTCTTCTTCTTCTTCTGTCGATAGCTAAATTTTTATTCTGACCTTTTTAAATTGTCTCGCTGTGGTCTGAGGACCTAAACACTCCCAAACAACTGAAAAAGTGTTGTGTTCGTGCACGGCTGTCCAGCTGGGGGACGCGCATCAAAAAACCCGAACTATCCCTTTAAGTCCTGTGCAGCGATGAGTAGCGAACTTGTTTAAACTACTTCATTAAAAACGTAAATGTAAATCTAAAGTAATGGCTAAGGGTTTGCACAGCGTACCTTACTCTTTTGTTATTCATATTTATTCATTTCTGTTACAAATACATTTCTAAATTTCGAATTCACTCTATGTACATGTACATGATTGTTTTTGACAATAAAGCGAACTATGACTATGACTATTCAGATTGGGTTTGAAATGTACAAATGTCTCTTATATTTTTCAGGTCTGTTCCAGAGTTTAGTGCTGTGAGCGTGAAGACAGAAGAGTCTTCACAGCTTCAACAAAGACAAACTGAGCAGAGAGAGGACACACAGGGAGAGGACATCAGAGCAGAGACACATGTCCACTCAGAGACTGAGGGAGACACAGAGCACTCTTCTGACACTGACAGTGATGAAGACTGGAGAGATCCACTCAGCTGTTCACCTGCACACAGGGACACAGGGGCTGATGGAGACCACCACAACCAACCAGGTGGCATTGCCCCAACAATACAAGAGCTGGAGCAGCAACATGTCAGCAGAGGGCTATGTAAGTTGGCAGTACATCAATAAGTGCAAATTTAAATAGGATATACTTATTTCTACAAATATCTACTGGTAGATATTTGCAGATCATCTCATCATCCAAATCATTAAGGTTTTGTGTAGGGATGCACCGATCCACATTTTTTCACTTCCGATCCCGATACCTGAATTTGGATATCAGCCGATACCGATACTATTCCGATACCAAAAATGTTTGTTTTCAATATTATTATCATTATTGTTTAACTACAAATAACGGTACCCATAATAAATATAAATAAATAAAACACCTGCAATTCAACATAATAAAGAAAATACTTAAATAACCCCCATATGGTATGACTTAATTAACTAAGAGACTTAAGAAAACAAAATAAACCCACAAATTAACATTAGTGATTCCCCCTTTAATGTGGCCCCCTTAAGCGCACCACTATGTGTTATTTATCATATGACCAGGAAGTGCCCCTGAACCAGAGAGCAGTGCGGAGACAGTGGAAGGTCAGGAGAGCATGTGAATCCGCGCAGGGAAACAGAGTCCAGATAGCGAGAATTCCATGACCTCTCATACGGCCTCTCATAGTTTGCACCAGAGCCTAGCTCCGCTAACCAGAATCAGAAAGGTTTTATTGCCATATGTTTGAACATGTTCACAACATTAGGAAATTGCTTCGGTACTTGGAGCGGAATAAAATAGAATAAAATAAAATAGCAGAAAACTTAAATTAACAAATTTACAAGAATACAAGAATATAACAGTGCAGGTGCAGGTAATGATCAGGTGCAAAAAGAAAAACCAGCACAGGGTCATGTGACTGACACAGAGCGGGGGGTGGGAAGAGTCCTAGTGTTATTATTGTTCAAAAGTCCAACAGCAGAGGGGAAGATGCTGTTTTTATGGCGAGAGGTTCTGGTCCGAATGGACCGTAGCCTCCTGTCTGAGGGGAGCAGGTCAAAAAGTCCATGTCCAGGGTGAGAAGGATCGGATTCAATCCGACCTGCACGTGTCCGTGTCCTGGAGGTGTACAGGTCCTGCAGAGATGGAAGGCTGCAACCAATCACCTTCTCAGCAGAGCGCACAACACGTTGCAGTCTGTTTGTCCCTGGTTGTGGCTCCAGCAGACCACACGGTGATGGAGGAGGTGAGGATGGACTCGATGATGGCAGTGTAGAACTGCACCATTGTCCGTGCTAGCAGGTTGAATCTCTTCAGCTGCCTCAGGAAGTACATCCTCTGCTGGGCCTTCATTATGACGGAGGTGATGGTGGGCTCCCATTTGAGGTCCTGGGTGATGGTGGTCCCCAGGAAGCGGAATGAGTCCACCGTGGTGATGGGGGTGTCGGTCAGGATGGTGGGGGGGAGTGGGGCTGTGTGCTTCCTAAAGTCCACAATGATCTCCACTGTCTTCTGGGCGTTCTGCACCAGGTTGTTCTGGCTGCACCAGGACGCCAGACGGTCAACCTCTGTCCTGTAGGCAGACTCATCCTCGTCCGAGATGAGTCCAATGACCGTGGTGTCATCTGCAAACTTGATGAGCTTGACAGACTGGTGGGAGGAGGTGCAGCAGTTGGTGTACAGGGAGAAGAGCAGAGGAGAAAGAACACAGCCTTGGGGAGAGCCAGTGCTGATGGTCCGGGAGTCCGAGACATTCTTCCCCAGCCTCACGTGCTGCTTCCTGTCCATCAGGAAGTCAGTGATCCACCTGCAGAGAGGATCAGGCACGTTCATCTGGGAAAGCTTGCCTTGGAGGAGGTCTGGGCGGATGGTGTTGAAGGCAGAGCTGAAGTCCACAAACAGGATCCTGGCGTAGGTTCCCGGGGAGTCCAGATGCTGCAGGGTGAAGTGTAGAGCCATGTTGATGGCATCGTCTACAGATCTGTTGGCTCTGTAGGCGAACTGCAGGGGGTCTAGGAGGGGGGCCATGAGGGTCTTGAGGTGGGGCAGAACCAGGCGCTCAAATGACTTCATGACCACAGATGTCAGAGCCACAGGTCTGTAGTCATTAAGTCCAGTGATCCTTGGCTTCTTGGGGACAGGAACAATGGTGGAGGTTTTGAAGCAGGCAGGCACATGACAAGCCTGCAGTGAAGAGTTGAAGATGCTCGTAAACACCGGGGCCAGCTCGTTGGCGCAGTGTCTCAGGGGGATCTCTCCGCGCGCGCTCTGCATGCTCTCGCGCCAGAGAGAGAGAGAGAGAGGCGGGGGGAGGGGGGCGGGCAGCTACAGACGCTCCATAACTGTCTCATTGAGATACGCCCATTTTGCAGCAGGAGCAGAGCAGGTGACTCGTGGAGTCATTTCAACAGATAATGTGTGTATACAGACATGGCTCCTGGATCGGAAATTTTCGCAGGTTGGATCGGAATTTCCGATCCGTGAATTACATTGATATCAGAACCTGATACCGATACTGGATCGGATCAGCCCCATCCCTAGTTTTGTGGCTGTTGCTTGGGAATTCAGAGCTTCAGCTCCTTCCATAGGTTTTCTACAGGGTTAAGGTCTGGAGACTAACTGGGCCACTCCATGACCTTAATGTGGTTCTTCTTGAGACACTCCTTCATTGCCTTGGCTTTATGTTTTGGGTCATTGCCGTGTTGGAAGACACATCCACGACCCATTTTCAGTTTCCTGGCAATGGGAAGGAGGTTGTCATTCAGGATTTTAATGGTTCATGGCTCGTTGACACGGTGAAGTTGTTCTGTGTCCTTAGCAGAAAAAAAGGGCCCCAAATCGTAATGTTTCCACCTCCGTGCTTGACGGTGAGGATGGTGTTCTTGGCGTCATAGGCAGTTCAGGTGTTCATTGGCAAACTCAGGACCTTGGAGCACTGCAGGATTTTAAATCATTGCAGCGTAAAATGTTACCAATGGTTTTCTTAGTGACTGTGGTCCCAGCTGCCTTGAGATCATTGACCAGCTCCTCCCGTGAAGTTCTAGGCTGATTCTCACTGTTCTCACGAGGTGAGATCTTGTGTGGAGCCCCAGACCGAGGTCGTTTGATGGACATTTTGTATTTCTTCAATTGGAACATTTTCACCAACAGTTGTCTCCTTAACACCAGCTTCTTGCTTATGGTTTTGTAGCCCATTCCAGCCTTGTGCAGGTCTACAATCTTGTCCCTGATGTCCTTTGACAGCTCTTTGGACTTTCTCATGTTTGGAGTCTGATTGATTGATTCTGTGGACAGGTGTCTTTTATACAGGTGACTAGTTAAAACAGGATGATGAGTTGATTAGGAGTGTCTATTGGTCTGTGGAGCCAGAACTCTTAATGGTTGGTAGGGGGACAAATACTTATTTGTCAACCTACCATTGATCAATTAATATATTTTTCTATAAGTGTTTAAAGTGTTCTCTCAGTGTTTAAAATAAGCCTACCATTAAAATGATAGACTGTTCATTTCTTTGTCAGTGGGCAAACCTACAAAATCAGTAAGGGAACAAATACTTATTTCCTATGTTCAATGTCTTAAATAAAGTTTTTGCCAAAAGCCATTTCATTAATTCAATAAAACGAAGTTAAAGGGCCAATTTGAACAATAATCTTGATCTTTCCTCATGTATCATGTGATGACATCACTCTGAGGACCCTGCAGGACTCTAAAGTGGAAACAAGATTCAGATTTGGCTTTTTATTTTTTGCTGGTGACGCCTTTGTCACGAGAAGGACAAACGCCACAATTTTGGATGTCATTGAGTGCAATGTTCAAAATGTACATAAAACTGTTATAATTTTTAAAATGTTTCATTTGAAATCAGTGTTTGGTGTGGCTGGTCAACACTGATGCTTTTGTTTCTCTTTGATGGATAAAGTATAAACCAGTTTAGAATGAAAATGTATGAAAAATGTAATTCAGTAACACAAAATGTCATTTGGTGAAATGGAATTTGTCATTTGGTGAAACAGACCTGTGACTGTTGTAGGTAGGTCAAAAATATCTGCATTTCTTTTACAATTTTATTTGTATTATTTACTATACAAATAAAACTATTTAAGCTACTATATTAAAGTAATAAGTTTTAATTTAAATTTAAAATAATCTAAATAAAGGAAATGATTTACGTAGTCAATATTCAAAAAGCAATTGGACAATAAATATATTCATGATGAACTTTTTCACCCTTTTGTAAGGTTTGTATCTCATCGTTGCAACTTTGACCTTGATAAAATTTTACAATCTCAGCATTTTCTAGTTCTGCAACTGTCAAATGACTTTCAAATGACTTTCAACCACTGCAGCGGGTGGGGGTGTGGCCAAACTCTCCGCTCTTTCCTGTCTAGCGGTGCGCTGTGCGCTGGCCCCACTTCCGCGTTTAAGTGCGGAGGAAGATATGAGACGATTTCCATTGAAAAATAAACACATTTCCACAGAAAATAAAATTAAACCACTGCTGTTTCAGAGGTTCGGAGGCTCGGATAAAGGACATCCGAGCCTGGAAACACTCTCACGTGCCTCCAGGCAAATAAAAAAACGCATCTCACATTGTGTAGCTCGTTCGCGGCCCAAACTCTCTGGGCATGATTTCCAGAGATGGTGGGTAGACATCCAGACGGGGCGTGGAACTGCATTTGCATTTTTCCCCGAGTGTGACGTCAGAAACTTGCCTTGTTCAGAATCGCCCGTTTGGGCTGTCTTTTTTTCAAACGCGGAAAAGGATCGCAATTGTTCTGTTTACACATTTCGCAACTTTACCCATGGGGGGGGCTAAGCAGGGTAGGGGAGCTCACATTAACATTCAAAAACCTCAAAGTGAAAATTTCATGCCATGGGACCTTTAAATCTGACACTGTCATTTGCAGTGTACCTTAACACTGTGGTATTGTCAGACCAGAATGTGGATTCTTTCAATGGCATTTGTAGCTCATTTCTCATTAGTTTGTCCATTTTCACAGCTACAGCATCCGCTGTTAGCTCCAACCTAGGAATGGTTGTTTGTTTCAAAGGTTGTACACTTGACTTGCCTATTACGAATGAACAGTGGGTTTCATCTTTCTCATTTGTGAACTAAAGATATGTAACCACAACTTATACCCATTCACTTGCAATTGCAAAATGATGCAGTTGTGCACATGTAACATTTCCAAATCCCACTGGTTTGAAACACCTGTAACCTGTAAATCCTTGTAGCTTTGTAAGATCCGATATCCACACCTGAGACTTCCGAGTGAGTTCCGCTTCATCTCAAGAGAATTTCTTTCCACGTGGTTCTTGCAAGATAATTTTTGCTGGGAGAATTACTGGGGATCAGAAACCCTAAGGGATCATAGATTGAACTCACAAACAACAGAATGCAGCACCTAGTTTGTGGCATTGGCTTTGCAGTGATTTTGATTTTGAATGAGTCAGTTTCAACGCACCAGTTTACTCCTAAGACTTGACTGTCATGACAAAGATCTAATACCTTGACATCTGATGCTCTTTCCGTTTCGGGAATGGAGGCCAAAACAGCTCTACTATTGCTATTCCACTTCGTAAGGCGAAAAACCTCCACTTACACAAAGTTGGGTCAGTTCTTTTACCATGGTGCAGGCCTCATCCTCATTTAACACAGAGTGAAGACACTCATCTACATAAAAGTTGTTCTGCACTGCACTCAAGGCCACAGGCGCCACGTTTTCTGTAGCGTCTTCAGCTGTTTTCTTTAATGCAAAGTTAGCGCAACTTGGCGAAGATGTTTCACCAAACAAATGTATAGTCATTTTGAACTCCTGCAAGGGACCGTGCAAGTTTCCTTCAGGCCACCAGAGAAAGCGTAGCATGTCGGTGTCCTCTGGCGGTACTTTCACCTGATGATACAGCGGCTCTATGTCTGACATTAAGGCAGTTGGGTCATGTCTGAAATGAGTTAAAACTCCAACCGGAGTATTTGTCAAAGTGTTTGTCAAGTTCCTGGTTCAGCGATTTGCCCTGATATACTGTACAGTCAAAAACAACAGAGTTTTATTCTTCAGAAGACATCTCGTATCTCTCCTCAGCTGCTTCAAATACAGTGTTTGTTTCTTTTTGTTGTTTTTATTAAGCTTGACATGAACTGGCACAATAGCCAAAACTCTACTGCTGTTACCGGCCCCAGTAGCACCACATGTCCCACCTGTGATTGGGATGGGACTGGCAACTTCAGTGTTAGAATTTTCAGAGTCATTGTTGGGTTTGTTATCTGCTGCTACATCCATCCATCTTTTATCGTAATGAAGCATACTTGGATATCTCTTGGAATCATACTTGGAACAGTAGTCGCAGTGGCCTTCAACTTCAGCTTCTCAAATTGCAATTTTTTTTTTCTTTGAGCTTCTCTGCTTAAGCACTCAGAGCAGCATGTTCCGCTTGTTCCTTGGTGCAGATGATGTAGATGATGTAGTTGAACTGCACTGGCTGGCCCTGGTCCTGTTTGTGCTTGATGCTGGTCCCCACTTCCTTGGCCCAAGCCTTCTTGCGTTCATTCGTCTGCAGTTCTCTAGGCATTTTCCATGTACTTTGGCACCATCTTTTCTTTATTTTTAACAGCGTTCAAGAACAGCATTTCTTCACGTGTAATTACATGAGAATACAACAGAACAGGCAGTAGTGCGCCCCCAAATGTGCAAACCATGTATGAAATTTCTCTTTTAAATCAAACCTATAAAATGGCGCTTACATATTACAGTGAAATGTATCAGAAAAAGGTTGTTTTGACATAAAAAAAAAAAAAAAAAAAAGATTTTTACATGACTTGAATTTAAAGAGGGAAAGCGCTAACATGCTTAACTTACATCCAATTTTGAAGTGTTTTACTCTGTGATGAAAAAAAAAACTTGGTACCTGAGTTAAGTTGATGCCGTATTAGGAGAAATTGTGAAATTCTTCAAAACGTCAAGAAAAGAAAAAAAAAAAAAATGGCCTGCTGTTTATTTCTAGATCTCCCTTTATATTTTTCATCATTTTTAATGATGTAAGTTATTCTGAATTGAATTAAATTTTAACAATATGCCCATTGCACCGAATGACATTTTCAAGAAAGTCCATCCATTTTCTTCCTCTTATCTGGGGCCAGGTCACGGGGGCAACAGACTAAGCAGGGACTCCCAGACTTCTTTCACCCCGGACATTTCCTTCAGCTCCTCCAGGGGGACCCCAAGGCGTTCCCAGGCCAGCTGGGAGACATAGTCCCTCCAGCATGTCCTGGGTCTTTCCCGGGGCCTCCTCCCGGTGGGACGTGCCCGGAACACCTCCCAAGGGAGGCGCCCAGGAGGCATCCGGAACAGATGCCCGAGCGACCTCAGCTGGCTCCTCTCAACGTGGAGAGGCAGCGGCTCTACTCAGAGTCCCTCCACTGTTACTGAGCTCCTCACCCTATCTCTAAGGGTGCACCCAGCAACTCTGCGGAGGAAACTCATTTCGGCCACTTGTATCCGCGATCTTGTCCTTTCGGTCATTACCCAGAGCTCATGACCATAGGTGAGGGTAGGAACGTAGATTGACCGGAAATTGAGAGCTTTGCCTTTTGGCTCAGCTCCCTCTTCACCACAATCGTCCGGTACAGCGAGTAACTTCAGCCAGGGTGATGAACGAGGCCGCCTCGAGACTCCAGCCTCTGCTTCCTCCTCGGAAGACGTGACGGCGGGATTGAGGAGATCCTCAAAGTATTCCTTCCACCATCCGATAACATCCCCAGTCGAGGTCAATAGCTCCCCGCCCGCACCGTTAAGTGTTGGTGAAGCACTGCCCGTAGACCAAAGGCACAGGCAGTGCCTCTTGTTCACCAGGGGGGAACTCCAACACACAGCGGCTGAGCCGTGGCAATGAGCAGGCCCACACCAGCCCGCCACCGTTCCCCGCGGGCAACACCAGAGAAATGAAGAGTCCAGCCCCCTTCAAGGAGTTGGGTTCCAGAGCCCAAGCTGTGAGTGGAGGCAAGGCCGACTATATCTAGTCGATAGCGCTCAACCTCCCGCACAAGCTCAGGCTCCTTCCCCCCCAGCGAGGTGACATTCCATGTCCCCAGAGCTGGTCTCCATGTCCGGAGATCTGATCGCCGAGGCCCCTGCCTTCGGCTGCCGCCCAGATCTCTCTGCACCGGCCCCTTATGGATCCTCCTGCGGGTGGTGGGTCCACGGGAGGACAGCCTCACGTCGCTCCTTGGAGCTGAGCCCGGCCGGACCCCATGGGGGAAGGCCCGGCCACCGGGCGCTCGTTGGCGAGCCCCCCCCCCCCCCAGGCCTGGCTCCAGGGTGGGGCCCCGGTAACGCCAATCCGGGCAATGTAACTGGCCTTGGTCTATTACTCATCATAATGGGCTTGTGAACCGCTCTTGGTCTGACCCGTCCCCCAGGACCTGTTTGCCTTGGGTGACACTACCAGGGGGATAAAGCCCCCGACAACATGGCTCCCGGGATCATTCAGGCACTCAAACCCCTCCACCACGTTAAGGTGGCGGCTCAAGGAGGGGAAGAAAAGCCTGGATTTAAATGCAGAATTTTTTTTTTAACAACCTTTTTTTCTAGGGACATGTGTGAAATTATAAAATATATGCGTTAACAAATGAGAAAATCTACACATTTTGTATGCCATTATATTTTCATTTTTTGAGCATTTGAAAACTGCAAAACGTCACTGACCCATTTACAACTTCATGGACACAAAAGACACCCATCACCCTTAAAGTAGACTACAGACAAGTTCACAGTGTTCATGACACAAGACTGCACGTGTATGTGTAAGTGTGTATTCTCTTATCTCCTGCAGCTGTCCAGCTCCCCTCTCTGAGTCCTGGTCTGACTCCACAGATTAAAGAAGAACACGACATCAAACAGGAGGAAAATCAGCTGCAAGTGTGAGTCTCAGACACTTTCAAACTGCAATTCTTTATTTTGTTATTCATACTTATTCATTTCTATTACAAATATTCAGATTGGGTTTGAAATATACAAATGTCTCTTATATTTTTCAGGTCTGTCCCAGAGTTTAGTGCTGTGAGCGTGAAGACAGAAGAGTCCTCACCGCTTCAACAAAGACAAACTGAGCAGAGAGAGGACACACAGGGAGAGGACATCAGAGCAGAGACACATGTCCACTCAGAGACTGAGGGAGACACAGAGCACTCTTTTGACACTGACAGTGATGAAAACTGGAGACCTCCACTCAGCTGTTCACCTGCACACAGTGACACAGGGTCTGATGGAGACAACCAAGTCCAGGTCAGGGGCAGAAGCTCCACTGCACATGGAGGCATGCCAGGAACTGGCGAAGGAGCTGAGAGCAGGAAACACAAGTGCTCTATTTGTAAAGAGAGATTTGGGTCTAAATATAAACTACAAATACACAGGAGAGTTCACAAAGGAGAGGAACCATTCAGCTGTACAGTCTGTAAGAAAGCGTTTGCTCTTCGTTATGTTCTCAAAAAACATATGATGACACACACAGGGGAGAAACCATTCAGCTGTTCAGTTTGTAATAAAACATTTGCCCTGAACTGTAATCTTGAAACGCATATGAAGACACACACAGGAGAGAAACCATTCAGCTGTTCAGTCTGCAAGAAAGCGTTTGCTCTTCGTTATAGTCTCAAAACACATATGAGGACACACACAGGGGAGAAACCCTTCAGCTGTTCTGTTTGTACGAAAACATTTGCCAAAAAGGGTGCTCTTATACCACACATGAAAACGCACACAGGGGAGAAACCGTTCAGCTGTTCAGTTTGTAAGAAAATGTTTGCTCATAGTCGTAGTCTCAAAATACACATGATGACACACACAGGGGAGAAACCATTCAGCTGTTCTTTTTGTACAAAAACATTTTCTCAAAAGGGTAATCTTGAAGCACATATGAGGACACACACAGGGGAGAAACCATTCATCTGTTCAATCTGCGGTAAAGTGTTTCCTGTTAGTTATCATCTCAAAACACATATGTGGAGACACACAGGGGAGAAACCATTCGGCTGTTCAGTCTGCAAGAAAGTGTTTTCTCTAAACTCTGATCTCAAAACACATATGAGGACACACACAGGGGAGAAACCCTTCAGCTGTTCTCTTTGTGAGAAAACATTTGCCAGAAAGCGTCGTCTTGAAATACATATGAGGACACACACAGGGGATAAACCATTCAGTTGTTTAGTCTGTAAGAAAGTGTTTGCTGATGGTTCTAGTCTCAAACCTCATATGAAGACACACACAGGGGAGAAACCATTCAGATGTTCTGTTTGTAATAAAACATTTGTCCGAAAGTATGTTCTCAAAAGACACATGAGTATGCACACATAGACTCTTTATATAAATGGACATAACTAATGCTGTAGTCGCCGTGTTCCAAATAGGAAGTTCACATTTGGCTCTTCTGGCTCCTGCTGACTGGCTCCCATTGATTTACACTGGAATATTGGGGCCCTTCTCTCTGTAACTGCTGCAGTGAGCCTCGTAATTTTGGTTTTAAAATGTTTCTTTTAAGTGCGTGAAAAGTCCCTCAGTCGTCCAGGTAGAAAAGTTTCTTTTAAGTCACTAAATTATTCTGTGTTTTTTTTCGCTATTTAGTTTGTAAAAAAAAAAATCCTGTTCATAATATCGAGACTGGTTTTAAATTCGCTCCTGTAATCGTGAGCATCGCGAGCTTCATTTGAGTGGAGCCGAACACTGGGTGACATCACACTCCCTTAGTCCACTTGTTTATACAGTCTAAGGACACACAGGGGGTAAGAACTAGCACTAGCAGGGAACTTGGTATTTTTCTGTACTACAGTCAGATTTGAGCTGTGGCGGGTTGAATAAATACTGTATATATAACAACTAATAAACCTAATCAGGCCACCGGTGTTGTTCACTACTGGATTTCCAGTGATTTTAAACACATTTGTGTCATTTTAATGTCCGAATGATGGTGATGTGTGTCTAGTGTATTTTTTTCATATAATTTGGCAGTAGTTTGAGCAGTTCAGTTATTTTAAAGTCAACATGACCTATATTTTTTATTTTAAAGACAGGGTATTATGGTAAATCAATTTTTTTTTGCTTTCTACCATGTTATTATGTAAGATGTTGCCTTATCAAAAACTGATTAACTAAGTCATTTTTTATTGATTTAAGTGCATATTTTCTTCTGCACTTGTTTGTAGTAGTTGAAATATTTGCCTGAACTGTAAAACTGAACCAAAACTACACAAAACTTCTGTTTATTTATCCTTTTATTTACTTGTTTTCATCAAAAATAAACATTTTCAAAATCTCTTTCACTCTCACTCACTCTTGTGCTGTAGCGTTCACAACTGAATAATTTAGATTCAAACTCTATTGTTTCACTGCAAAAACAGAACTGCATGAGTTTAAACGACTGAAAATATTGAACGTGTCTGAGGAGGGAGGGTGAGTTTTACTGGGATCATTTAGAGACAGTATTGGTCATATTACAAGTTGAGAGCGATTTGGGTCTCATTTGAAGTTACTGCATTCTGTTGTTGTGTCCTTAACAAGACACTTCATCCACTTGAATGAATGTGGTGTGTGAGATTGGCAGCCTCGCTTCAGTCAGTTTGCCCCAGTTTGGCGTCTGTGGCTACAATACTGTCACTTTTGGTTGTTTGGCATTGTATCAGACCCAGGTTCTGGGCCTGTTGGGCAGATTAAATGTTTCCTGTAAAACACAGGGAAAGAATGAGACAGACATATTTAGGAAGCACACAGCCCCACTCCCCCTCACCATCCTGACCGACACCCCCATCACCACTCTGGACTCATTCCGCTTCCTGGGGACCACCATCACCCAGGACCTCAAATGGGAGCCCACCATCACCTCCGTCATAAAGAAGGCCCAGCAGAGGTTGTACTTCCTGAGGCAGCTGAAGAGATTCAAACTGCCAGCATGGACAATGGTGCAGTTCTACACTGCCATCATCAAGTCTATCCTCACCTCCTCCATCATCGTGTGGTATGCTGGAGCCACCACCAGGGACAAACAGAGACTGCAGCGTGTTGTGCGCTCTGCTGAGAAGGTGATTGGTTGCAGCCTTCCATCTCTTCAGCACCTGTACACCTCCAGGACACGGACATACAGTGGTACCTCACCTTACGAAAGACCCAACAAACGAAAATTTCAAGTTACGAAACGCCTTCACGTTAAATTTTGGTCTCTAGATACGAAAGAAAATTCAAGTTACGAAACGCGAAATCTCAAAAATTCAAATAATGCGCGCTCAGCCACACACATTATACGCTTTTCTCAGACTGAATTTAAACTTTTCTCACATTTGTCTCTCGTTTAAACACTCAAACTTTCATAGATTTTCAACAAAATGATTAATAGTGAAGTGTGGGGGGAAGGGGGAGGGGGGAGAAAACTGCGTTGACACGTGTGATAGCGCAGCATGACCCGGCGGGGCTGCCAGCAGGTCTAGACCTGGACTAAACCAGGACAGGACTAGGACTAAACCTGGACTAAACCAGGACTAAACCTGGACTAGACCAGGTGGATTAAAGCGCCGCGCGCGGGTCTATTTCCTGGTTTCGTTTTCGAGTCACGGCTGAGGCGAGCAGCGAGGGGGACCGCACGCAGTCTGAGCGCATGAACGAACGCATGCAAGAGCCGCGGTGGTCTAGACCAGGTCTAGAGGGGGTCTACAGGAGGCACGGTTTGAGCACGGGTCTCGTTCATGCGCTCAGACTGCGTGCGGTCCCCCTCGCTGCTCGCCTCAGCCATGACTCGAAACGAAACCAGGAAATAGACACGCATGCGGCGCTTTAATCCACCTGGTCTAGTCCTGGTTTAGTCCAGGTTTAGTCCAGGCTTAGACCTTGGTCTAGACCTGGTATAGTCCACGTTTCGTCCTGGGTCTACAGTCTCTACGCAGAACACAATGTTACACTATTAAAAAAGTTATATAAAAAAAAAAAAAACTTGGATCGGGGCCTTGGAACGAATCAGGCTTTTTCCATTGAAATAGCTACTCAACTTACGAAAAATTCACGTTACGAAACCACTTCTGGAACGAATTAATTTCGTAAGGTGAGGTACCACTGTATATGTCTATATACCACGACTCAAGTTGATCAGAGAAGAAGAGTGTAGACAGCTCACGTACAGTCACTGGGACAGTGTTCCAGGTTTGAGAGGCAGAAAGAGAACACAGCCTGTCCAGAGGCACTTTTCCTTGATGGTGTTATGCAATCACCTGTGGAGCTTGCCCTTGTTGAGCTGTTCTGATTTTCTTTTTTAATAAATTCTTGGGACAGTGGCCAGATCATGTAAAATGTTGTACACAAGAATAGAATCTGCAAATTTTGACATGTTATCCCAGCCCAATATGTTGTGTTTCTTCAGAATAATGCAGCAATGATGGGTCTTGTTTTTGTCTAAAATTTTAAGAGTTTGTTTATATACTATTTCAACTGATTTCAGAGTGGTCTTGCATGCTGAGGCACAACTTGTTATGCAGTAAGTCTTATGAGAAACAATCATCGCATTAAAATACATCTTAGCTGTCTCCAATTTAGATTGTCTCTTATGTATTTGAAATTTGACAAATTGAACTTAATTTTGTTTTCTACCTTTTTACTTGCTGTTTGAAGTTGAGTTTGGAATCAACCATGACTCCTAGATATTTAAATTCACCAGCTGTCTCAATAGGTGTTCCTTTTATCAGAACATACTGACCGTTTTGGATACAGTGAGGACCAGCTGGAACCTCTGAAGCCACTCTGAAACTGTTCATTGCCAATGTCAGTTCTTGAGCTGCTTGATGTATGTTTTTTGCATGGACGTAGATGACCGCGTCATCTGCATATAACTGGCACTGAAGGCTGCAGCTACGTGGGAAATCATTTATATAAAGGCAGAATAATAATGGCGATAAAGCTGAGCCTTGTGGTAGTCCTAGCTGCTTTTCACAATTTGGTGATGTAGAATTCCATACTCAGTACCCAGTGTACTGTGCGTGCGTAGTTAAATCATTTATTGAGTAAAATTTGGCTGCTGACTGTACCAAAGGCTTTCTTGAAGTCTAGGAACCCTGCTCCAACAACACCTCCTCTGTCAGTGTTCAGTTTGTTTTTTTTCAAAAGAAAGCATATGGCTGTTTCTGTGAAATGGTGTTTCCTAAAGCCAAACTGCATTTGGTGGAGATTAAAAGAACTGTCATTTAGGTGGCTCGTAAATTGTTCTGTTACACATTTTTCAAGTATCTTAGATACTACTGGATTTTATTTTTTATTTATTTTTATTTAACCTTTATTTAACCAGGTAAAAACCCATTGAGATCAAGACCTCGTTTACAAGGGTGACCTGGCCAAGAGGTCAGCAGCACACGTCCAGAGTAAAATAACAGTAAAATATCAAATGTAAAGTGCAATAGTTGTAAACAGTAAAATTAAGTGCAAATGATATTAAAAAGGTGCAAACAATTGTAAACACAAGCGATAAAATGCGTTAGTTAAAATGACAGTACAACTACAGGCAACTACAGACACTTATCTGTCTGTAGTTGCCTGTTTCTGTTGGATCTCCAGATTTAAAGACTGGTGTAATTGCTGAAATCTTCCAAGAGTCTGAGAAGGTGCTTATAAGTAATAATGTTTTAATAAACATTGTACTTAGCCCAAATGCATCTTTGGCCGTAGAGTTTTTTAGACCACTGATTATTTTTTTTATCAATTTGCATATGTGATACTGTATTCAGCTCAAAAGTGGGTTCATCAGTAGCAGCAGACATCACAGCAAGGCCTGTGTCTCCCACTAATCTGTTCACCTTTAGTGGAAGTGTACGGCAGATGCGGTCCGCCGCAAGGGGAAGTTTACAAGTGAACAGGCTAATACGCTAACGTGAGCGCAGTGATACGAGTCGGGAGACACAATACGCGATTGCTAAGTTCGCTGCTGGATGTTTCGTTGACAACTGTTTGGGACGCAAATATAGCACCTTTCGGACAAATGTTTTGTTTTGAGAAGAAAAACAAGCTTTATTTAATGTTCCAGAGAAGCTACCGGACCTTCCTACGTGGGCTTAAGAAAGTGAGCCGAACCGGGATCAGCTGAGACTGTCAGAGGTAAGCCGGTGTCAACACACGTAACTTTTAGAAGGAAACCCATACAGATTAACATCAAAAAATGCACTATCCCTTTAAGGAGACAACTGGTGCAAATGTTTTAAATTTAAGAAATACAAAATGACATCAAACGACCTCGGTCTGGGGCTCCACACAAGATCTCACCTCGTGGGTCTTCAATGATCATGAGAACAGTGAGAAATCAGCCCAGAACTACATGGGAGGAGCTGGTCAATGATCTTAAGGCAGCTGGGACCACAGTCACTAAGAAAACCATTGGAAACATTTTACGCCACAATGGATTAAATTCCTGCAGTGCTCACAAGGTCCCCCTGCTTAAGAAGGCACATGTGCAGACCTGCCTGAAGTTTCCCAATGAACACCTGAATGATTTAGAGAGGGACTGGGAGGTGCTGTGGTCAGATGAGACCAAAATCGAACTGTTTGGCATTAACTCAACTCACCGTGTTTGGAAGAAGAGAAATGCGCCTATGACCCCAAGAACACCATCCCCACCGTCAAGCACGGAGGTGGAAACATTACACTCTAGGGATGTTTTTCTGCCAACAGCACAGGACAACTTCACCACATCAATGAGAGGGTGGACGGAGCCATGAACCGTTAAAATACTGAGTGACAACATCCTTTCCTTAGAGAGGAAACTGAAAATGGGTCGTGGATGGGTATTCCAACATGACAATGACCCAAAACATACAGCCAAGGCAATGAAGGAGTGGCTCAAGAAGAAACACATTAAGGTCATGGAGTGCCCCAGCCAGTCTCCAAAACTTAACCCTACAATACAATACTCCCTACAACTGTACAACAACTCCCTCTTATGTAACGATAACCTTATGTCCTGTCAATTATCATATCTCTTGTATATAGCTGTATATAGCCAAATAATTTCCCTTGTGGATTAATAAAGTTTGTCCAAGTCCAAGCTCCGAGTTGCCAAGCAACAGCCACAAAACCTTAATGATTTAGAGATGATCTGCAAAGAAGAGTGGACCAAAATTCCTTCTGATATGTGCACAAACCTGGTCATCAACTACAAACGTCTGACCTCTGTGCTGCAAACAAGGGTTTTGCTCGAGGGTTCAAATACTTATTTCACTCAATGAAATGCAAATCAGTTCATATATTTTCTTTAAAATTATTTTCTGGATTTTCTTTTTGATGTTCCATCTCTCACTATTAAAATAAACCTACCATTAAAATGATAGACTGTTCATTTCTTTGTCAGTAAACAAACTTACAAAATCAGCAAAAAGATCAAATACTTATTTCCTCCACTGTACATTTTGTTTTTTTGTTTGTGCCATTCACATTTTACTTTTTGCTTTAATATTTTTAAAGTTATTATTTACTGATTTCGCAGATTACATTACATTATTTCCATCCAGAAATTATGTAATGTAATCAGCAAAATAAATATAGTGCTGATAGATTTTTTTTTCCCCACTGCTACCTCTAACAAATACTATTTACAACAGGTGTGATGAATGAAATTTTCTACTACATTTAGACTTAGACAAACTTTATTAATCCACAAGGGAAACTGGGGTGGCAGTAGCTCAGTTGATAGAGCATATGCCTCATGATCCAGGGGTTGGTGGTTCGAGTCCCGCTCTTGACGGGTTGACCGCATGTGATCCCAGCTCCCACAGATGAGCGCTGCCGTTGTGTCCTTGGGCAAGACACTTAACCCCATCTCGCCCCCAGTGTCTGTGGACACTGGTAGCCCCCATGGCAGAAGATAAATCAAGGCCTGTTGTGACGTGAGCCGTCCTCCTGGTGGACCCACCACCTGCGGAAGGATTCATGGGGGCTTGATGCATTGTGTTCTGGGCAGCAGCTTGGACTGCTGCCCCCGCGACCCAGGGAATGAATGAATGAATACTGTTTTGGGTACGGTAGCTCACTCATCAAATATAATATATAACAAAAGAAAAAAATAGATGGAATAACAACCAAAGAGCAATAGACCAGTGTCAGATGAGACATAATTATATACATATAAATGTATATGTACAAATCAGATTTAAATAGAAAAGTTGTAATAAAATATAAAATACAATATCAAATAAGATGTACAATACCAGCTACATACAGTGGGGAGTATTGTCTAGGGAGTGTTATATTATCTATTGCACAAGGGTGAGTTGTTGTACAGTTGTAGGGAGTATTATAGTATGAATGTAGTCCTGTATCTCTCTCTGTTTGAGAGGAGCTGTAGGAGCCTGTTGGGGAATCAGCTCCTCTGTCCCTCTATAGTCTGGTGCAGTGGGTGAGCAGGAGTGTCCATGATGGAGAGCAGTTTGTCCAGTGTCCTCCTGTCCTTCATATTGATAAATGTCTCCAGTAGATATTTGTAGAAATAAGTATATCCTATTTAAATTTGCACTTATTGATGTACTGCCAACTTGCATAGCCCTCTGCTGACATGTTGCTGCTCCAGCTCTTGTATTGTTGGGGCAATGCTGGTTGGTTGTGGTGGTCTCCATCAGCCCCTGTGTCCCTGTGTGCAGGTGAACAGCTGAGTGGAGCTCTCCAGTCTTCATCACTGTCAATGTCAGAAGAGTGCTCTGTGTCTCCCTCAGTCTCTGAGTGGACATGTATCTCTGCTCTGATGTCCTCTCCCTGTGTGTCCTCTCTCTGCTCAGTTTGTCTTTGTTGAAGCGGTGAGGACTCTTCTGTCTTCACGCTCACAGCACTAAAATCTGGGACAGACCTGAAAAATATAAGAGACATTTGTATATTTCAAACCCAATCTGAATATTTGTAATAGAAATGAATAAGTATGAATAACAAAATAAAGAATTGCAGTTTGAAAGTGTCTGAGACTCACACTTGCAGCTGATCTTCCTCCTGTTTGATGTCGTGTTCTTCTTTAATATGTGGAGTCACCCATCGAGTTTGAGGTTGTGGGGCAGACGTGACATTATCATCACTGCAACAACAATCAGAGTAATAATAAAGTTGTGTGAGAGTAATGTACGCTGTGCAAAATCTTAGTCATTACTTTAGATTTACATTTACATTTTTAATGAAGTAGTTTATCCTAGATATTATGATACCACTGACCTCTCCTCTCAATACCCCATCCTTTTTGCCATTTTTCCTCCATTTTACTTAATTTTACTTTTATATCCATGTTTGATTTCTTGCTGGATTTCTTTGCTTGTTCATGCGCTGCTTCATTTCCTTTAACTTCCTTTAATTCCAAACCCATGAGAACACTACCACTAATAATAATTCATTGCATTTGTACAGCGCCTTTCATGACACCCAAAGCGCTTTACAGTTCATTGTTCATCCACACTTGGTGGTGGTAAGCTACTTTCTGTAGCTACAGGTGCCCTGGGGGCAGACTGATGGAAGGGAGGCTGTCAATCTGCGCCATCGGCCCCTCCGACCACCTCCAACACTCACGCACACACCACTTTCATACTAGGCAATGTGGGTGAAGTGTCTTGCCTAAGGACACAATGACAGTTTTTGTGACTGGCGCCCCCCCTGTGGCACCTGGAATTCCCACTGGTCTCCCATCCAAGTACTAACCAGGCCCTGCCTTGCTTAGCTTCTGAGATCTGATGGGATCAGGCTTTGACAACCAGGTGTGGCCACACTACTCAAAAAAACATCTGGCCTTCTGTCTGAATGACCACTGCCCAAACTGCCTAGTGCTGCACTTAAATGTCTGCACTCAAGTGAGATGCTTTCAACATCATTATTAGTATGTGTAATGTAAACATATGACATATTTTATGACTCTGTGGTGGCCTCTGCTCTCCTCTACGCTGTCGTCTGCTGGGCCCCGAGCAGCACAGAACGGGACAGAAAAAGACTCAACAAGCTGGTCAAGAGTGCCAGCTCTGTCCTGGGCTGTCCTCTGGACTTTGTAGAGGAGGTGGCTGAGAGGAGGGTACTGGCCAAATTCACGTCCATCATGGACGACACCTCTCACCCTCTGCACCGGACTGTAGAGGAGCTGAGCAGCTCCTTCAGCAGCCGACTGAGGCACCCCCAGTGCAAGAAGGAGCGCTACCGCAGATCCTTCATCCCCACCGCCATCAGACTGTATAATTCTACTGTATAGTCCTACCGTGCAATATTGTTTTCCCAATGTGCAATATTGTTGTTTTTTTCAATACTCCTATCGTGCAATATCGTTTTTCCATTTTTTTTCAATACTCTCCCTGTCACTGTTTTTTATTATTATCACTACTATTATTATTATTCGATTTATTACTTATTTTTTTAATTATTATTATCACCTATCTTTATGCCTTCTTTTGCCTGCATGCACTTGTCTTCTTGTTCAAACTGTCCCTACCTGGAGCTACTGTGACAAGTAAATTTCTCCTGTGTGAGATCAATAAAGTCTTATCTTATCTTATCTCTTAAACTGTACATGTGAATAGTGACAGTAAAAGCCATTCATTCATTCATAGAATCTGTGCACACAATTGTTCTTAGGGGTCTGTGCTCTTCCACCCATTCAATTACTAATAAACAAATGCATGTCATCAAAATGAAAATAGATCTTTTGAGATAAATAAAATACAATAAGTCAGATTAAGTACTATCATGTGAAACCAGTTTCATCATTGTTTACCTTTGCTCTAGACACGCCATTTCTTCTACTTTAGTAACTGCAGTCAAGCATCCATCGCTATACAATAAGGAGATATGTTCTGTTGTCATCTTCATTTTTACCAAGATATAACACAAAATGCGTCAACTGAATGCATCATGCTATAACTTACCGTTCGGTTCCACTTGAAATGCCAAACACTGGCAGATCTTCACGCACTGGGGGCTTTCCCTTCATCGGAGTTGATGAGATGGTTGCAAGACTTCTCTCGTAACTTTGAAACAACAAGAAAAAATCCTTAGCCACATTCCCGTATGTAATGATGAAATACATTTTACCTCATCAATTGCCTACACAAGTCTTGTAAGAATTAAAAGTTGACCTGATGGGGAGTTACCAAGTTTTTTTTAACGGCTAATTCCAGTGCTAATACAAAGTAAGCAGAGACACTGTGAAGTAAGCTACTAGCAATTCAGCACACCATGTGGGTATAACAACAAACAGGGAATATGAAACGGGATTAAAAGCCATCTATAATGGCTTTACGAAGCAAAACAAAACCGTATTTCAAAACCGTGGAAGAATGTACATCGTCCAACATTGCAAACACAGGGCTCTCAAGTTTTGAAGTGCATAACTAACTCTTCTGAGCCACACAGACCGATTTTCTGGGCACAGAAGCGCTGTGACCAGTGGCTAGAGCAGGGGTGGGCAAACTTTTTGACTCGTGGGCCACAAAGGGTTCTAAAATATGACAGAAGGGCCGGACCAGGAGCAGATGGATTTAGAGTTTTGGTAAAAACACTAAAAATAACATGGGTCATGTAGAAAACATGTGCTTTATTTCAATTAAAAATGACCAAAATCATTACAACAAAATGTCAATTTTTCAAGTTCCACTGTACTTAGCTGTTGTTGAAATGACTCTTAAAACACCGAAAATGTAATCAATAAAATACAGCTTTTAAAAAAAAAAACCTAACAATAACTATATTAAAGCACTGAAAGTTCTGTTCTCCTTCAGGTTTTTATCATCATCGCTCTCCTCCTGTATTTTTTTTTTTTTTTTCAAAAACAGAAGGAGATGCAGATCTACTTGTCTGATTAGCCAAAGCTCGCTAATAATTTGTCATTGGAGCCTAGCCTAGCCCATGTAAACAGGCCTAGTATATTAGTATGATCATGCAATGGCAATAGCATTTTAGAATTCAGACTGATATACAAATCATGTAAACCTACTTGTCCAGAAGCAGCGCGGCAAATTCGGAATGTCTTGTAACCCCCCTCTGTTGCATCAGGTAGTTCCACCTTTTGAAAGAAGTCCCAATATCAACTCTGTTTTTATTACTATGTTGACTTCTCTCCGTGTTGAGAATCCTTCTTCTTTTCCTCTCAGATGAAGCTGCTTCCTCCTGCGATGCAAGTGCAGAGTAAGTGTGATCTGGGTCTTGGGATAACACCTTGATTTTTAATGTTGAATTTTTTTTTGGCTTACAGTACAGTTGCACTCTATACATTTACCTTTATGCTTTGCAGTGGCTGTGCAACAGCCAAAGGTCTTCCACTTCTCTGGCATCTGTCACACTCAGAGACCTTTAAGAAAATTGTCATGATAAAAGAAATAAATAAAATAATGTCCTAATCCAATTGGCTGAACAAAATGAGTCCATAACAGAATACAGAAATAAATCGCATCCAACACATACCCATCTCTCAATATCCACGGACATGCCAGACCAGTAAAATCTGGAGCTTATTGCTGCTCTTGTTTTAATGATACCGGTATGTCCACCGTGTGGTGCTGAATGAAATTCGATGAACAGGGATCTGGCTTCATCTTTTGTTTGGATGACTCTTCTTTTATCTCCATAGAAGAGCTGTCCATCTGCAGTAAACAGTCACAAAGTGATAAACCACAACATTTCCAAACACATGGATATTTGAACACACCTTTGCCTACTTACCCTTTACTGTAAACTTCATGGAATGCCTCATCAAGGCCTGCTTCTGATTCTTGGTATACCCTTTTGGGTATTCCCCACGTGTCAGGTACTGGAAAACTTCCTTGGATCTCTCCATATTTGTGTTCACAAATGTAAACAGCTGTAAAAGACAAAATAACATTTTTAATATGTAGTATGTAGGTAGCCCATTTAGTCACTCTAATCCAAGGTTACAAGGTATGTATGTAATGTATGTAATATATATATATATATATATATATATATATATAAATATATATATATAAAAAGGGATGCAAATTATCGATTAATTCATTAATTGATAGTTGATTGACCGGCTGGCCCGGGCCGCGGTCCAGCCGCGCGGGACCAGCAGCGGCACGTTGCGGCACATTCCTGGGCGCCGCGGTTCGATCTCGCCTCGCGCGTACACCCAGGGCTGCTGAGCAGTGCCGTTGGCGCCTGCGGCCGGCTTTGAGTCGAGCGCAGCGCGGTGCGCGGTTGCCTTGTTTTGTGACCACGCGATTAGCGATTAATTACAATTAATGCATTTTGTTCGACTAACGTCTTAATCGACAATTAATCGTTAATCGATTAATTGTTGACATCCCTTATATATATATATATATATATATATATATATATATATACATATATATACAGGGGGTCCTTGGGTTACGACGGTCTCGACTTACGACGTTTCGTGGTTACGAACGCGCCCCCATTAGAAAAAATTAATAATATTACGCGTCATTCCGTCTTACGCGGTTTAGCGTGGTAAGCGACGTAAACAAACGCGAACGGCGCGCGGCGCACAGCGGAAGAATACGCTTTGTTGTGGTTGTAGGGAGAAGAAGACGGCCTCGTGTGCGTGCCCAATGTGGGCGGAAGTACCTGATGTGGGCTCTGATCTGCTCCTATGAAAGCGACAGTGATAACCAAGCAGCGTAGTGGTCTAATTATTGAGATGGAAAGGTTATTGGTGCTTTGGTTGGAAGATTAAAGTCAAAATCCGACTTACGACGAAATTCGGGTTACGACGCGTCTTAAGAACGGATCAACGTCGTAACCCGAGGACCCCCTGTATATATATATATATATGGATCGGTTATCGGTCTGTGACCTCTGCGATCTGAGTGTACCGATCAGCGGACCCCGAATCGGTCCAAATGCACTACGAAAGGTCCGATGCACCGGATTTACAGCCAAGAATCGGTTTGCTAGCTCCTGAGCGGTCTCTCTCATGGCGCAGCAGCCGCGCTGTGTGTGTTTGCGTTCTTTCACGAACGGTGGGTGGTTCACTTACCTGGGGTTGAAGCTTATTGGCTGGTTAACTGACAATGATGCGAGCAGCGCGGGCTGTATGCGGAAGCGAGCACAAAATGTTTGCACTGTATAGCCGTGTCCCAATTCGCATTGTGCGGAGGGCGGGTTTCCTGCCGCCTCGTCTCGTCAGGAGATCTACTCTATCGGTAAGCTAAGCTAAGTTTCCTTTTATTGAGCTATGGTTAAATTAATTTGGTGTGCTACCGCTATTTATGGACATGGTTCGTATGCGTGGTTAACTTTTGTGCCAGTGTTGTGTCGCGTTGATATCAGTCTGATGTTTCACTGTCAGATTGATAGTTTCCATGGCAGCTATAGACCATAACTATTGTATGATACTAGCGTTTTTATTGTCACAGTTAGTGGATTGGGTGATTTATTTAGACAACATTTATGTATTGGCAATGTATATTTGATTTGGGCTAAAATTGACTTGGCTAATTTACTTTTGTGTGGAAAATACAATGTATAATCAGAATTGGTGCATTTCTGTATTTAGATACTTATGATTTGTGTGTATAGAAATGTACTTCACACACACACACAGATGATTATTGTGTCAAAGGAGACTAAGGAAATGTTATAAGATGGAGAGAAAGTATTAGTTATTCAGTGGATTTAACATGCTAGGGTTTTCTATAACTGCCTAGTAATATCTATCTTCTTGTCAGTGATATGTTACACTTTTACAGTTATTGAAACTTATGAGTGACTGAAGCACTAATTACTAACTCATTCTGATTCATTCTGATTTTTGACTTTAATAGGCAACTTGCTTGTTTTATAAGGTCTTTTTTTTATTTTTGATATCTAACCTTATTGTTTTGTGTTGCTTGAGGGAAGGAATGTGTTGTATTTTAAGTATGAGCAGAGTTTTGCAAACCGGATTGCCAGTTTTTCAGTAGGCCTGGTGTATTGTCTGTTGGACACTAAATAAACAAAAAGATACTATTTTGAAATTTAATTTCTGTTTCTCTCTTTTTATTCTCAATAACTTTAAAGCACTTGGGAGTAAAGTTGTCAATTTGTATTGAATCGAAATTAACCGAACCGAATCGTACCGGATCGTTTACTAATTTTATGAATCGTCCCTGAATCGAATCGTAGCCTGTGAATCGAGATTCGAATCGAACCCTTTTGTGAGTGAAAGATTCACACCCCTAATATATATATATATATATATATATATATATATATATATATATATATATATATTTTACACACACACATATACATACATGATGGATGTGATCAGCTGGACCCTCAGCGCTATTGATACTCTTTTTTCACGGAGGAGTGCTGCTCCGGGAGAAGCGGCGTGTCCGGATGGTACTTTTGCTGCTGGATATGCGAGGGACTCGTATCGTGCGTGGCAAGTCGTATGTTTGGCACCAATGTACCTGGAGGATGTGGAGGATATTTACGTATTTGGATTTCTGATAGCTGGACATCTGTTAATTGGCCTGGGATTGTCCATGATCTATCACATAATTTGTAAACTGGCAGCTTGTAAAGAGTCCCCTAAGCTGTCTGCCGAAATTTCGAGCCATTGTGAAGGGGTTGGAGATCTTGTGAAAGGATTACATCAGAAAGTGGGACAGGTTGAGGTCCTTTTGGAAGGATTTCAACCGAAGGAAACATCTCGACCATCACGGGGATGGTGACAGAACTGTGTAAAGTTCGCAGCGCAGCGCAGTCTGTGCGCCAAGAGGAACTAATGAGATCTCTCATGAATCTTCATGGCGATATGAAGATGGGGGTCTGGCACCCGAGCTCAGTCTAAATTATTTACCTGGGTCTCTAAAAATGTATTTTCATCAATGCTTAATCAACCCCCCTGGATTATTCTCTCCTGTGGAAATCGGTCCCAAAACAGTTATCTGTGTTTTGACTTAGCCTCCCTGCATAAACAAGGCCAAGGCCACAGAATGTGGTTTGTTATCTGGACTCTACATAAACATAGCACACACTCTTACACTGTCACTGGAAACAGAAACAATAGTAGAAATTCCTGTCTTTAGAAAGGTCTGATCTCTGCTCTCGGTTCAATCAACTTCATTGATTTCCAATCTGACCCCTTCCTTATGTAACCAACAAAAAAGATCACCTTATGTTATATCTCCAATTGTCATTACATGTTGTTAAATTGTCACTGATTGTACTTGTATTGCATCTTTTCTGTTCTGCATCTCCCAGTCGGCGGCGCGCGCAAGTGCAGCGGCCCCTCCCCTAGCCCACTCTATCACTGTCCTGCCTGGTTAGTGGGGAAACGAAATTTCGAATTCATTCTATGTACATGTACATGATTGTTTTTCGACAATAAAGCAAACTATGACTATGACTATGACATGCCCCCCATCAAACGCACTCCTCCTGTCCATAGCGCATAAGCTCCTCTATGCACTCTGATTAGAAGAGCAAGATAAAGTATAGACTAATATATATATATATATATATATATATATATATATATATATATATATAAAATTATAATTATATATAATATAATATGGACTCCTGTCCATATATAATTATAATTATATATGGACAGGAGTGCGCTTGATGCGCAGGTGGTGCGCTAAGAGCTGGGCGAGCTCGCGTGGTGACGCGCATGTCCGCGGCTACAGACTAGTCGTGTGCTAGCACACTAGCGCGGTTTAATACGATAAGTTTAATACGAGACACGTAGCATGTAGGGATGCAAATTATCGGTTAATTCATTAACTGATAGTTGATTGACCTTATCGATCGATTAACGATTAACTGATAAGCGGCGTTTTTCACCTGAATTTGAGTGTTTCAATAGGGTCTTTAAGAATATAAGCTATAGTAACATAACACTGAGTCATAAATATATTACAGTATTATTATATTGTATATTCCTCAATTAATTATTCCTTAGTAAAAAGCAGACAAATGTATTGATGCTGAATAACAACATACAGTAATCCCTCGCTCTATCCAATTTTTTTTTTTTTATAGTGTAACATTTTTTTATAGTGTAACATTGTGTTCTGTCCTGATTGGCTAAGAGACTAGACCAGGACTGAACGTGGACTGGACCAGGTCTGAACCAGGTCTGGACCTGGACTGGACCTGGACTGGACCGGGACTCGACCGGGACTCGACCGGGTCTCGACCGGGTCTAGACCTGGACTAGACCAGGATTAAACCACCACGTGCCGTAGCTGATTTCGCCGCGGCCCGCGCTCCGAGCCGCAGGCCAGCGGCGCGGGGCTCGGGGCTCGGGGCGCGGCGAAACCAGCAGCAGCGGCACGCATTCCGGGTTCGATCTCGCCTCGCGCTTACACCGGGGCTGCTGAGCAGTGCCGTTGGCGCCTGCGGTCGGCTGTGAGTCGAGCTTGGCGCAGCGCGGTTGCCTTGTTTCATGACCGCGCGGGTCCGCGTGTCCGCGGTTAGCGGTTAATTACAATTAATGCATTTTGATCGACCAACGTCTTAATCGACAATTAACCGTTAATCGATTAATTGTTGACATCCCTAGTAGCATGCAGTCAAATGTTAAATACAAACCACTATCATCTGACGTAGGTATTCTGGCGCCAATTATCGTTCTTTACATGCTAAAACATAAACATACAATAAAACCAAACATACAATAAAACCAAAACACTCTTAAAATGTTACTTACTTGCGTTGAAATTGTTGAAAAAAACTCCACTTATGTTGAAAATACCTCGACTTCTGCCAAGTTCTGTTGAAAAACAAAACAAAACACCAATACACTGTTAAAATGATAATTACTTACTGCGTTGCAATTGTAGAAACAATTTTAGAAAACCCCACTCCTGTTGAAATAAAATTGACTTTTGCCTCGTTATGTTGAGAATAACTCGACGTCCGCCTTGTTTTCCACCTCGTTTTGTTGAAAATAACTCGACTTTTGCCTGTTATGTTGAGAATAACTAGACTCCTGTCTCGTTCGGTAGAAATCAAAATTACTTCTGCCTCTGGAGCCAAGATGGGCGTATTTATACGATTACTTCACGTCATGTATGCGCGCGCATGAGGAGGCGTATTAAACTGACAAACCGTACGGCTTTCACATCCCAGCTGTAGCTCAGCTGTTTCTAAACCATTACATCATGCGCGCTTGCGCAGTAGTGCTCATCTCGAGGAGGCGTCTTAAACTGACAAAAGCCGTTTTCCAATCCAGCGACGGCACACTTGTGAGCGTCCTTGGAAGGGGATGTGCGTCATATCCGGCACGACAAGCGCCGTTCCATTTGTTTTTTGTCCCCTGCGCCGTTCAGATGAGCTCTGAACGGCGCCGTCGTTTCCATGGAAATCGGGGCGTGGACCAAGCGTGCAAACATGCACGTTTCGCACACTTAAAAGCCCCAGCATGCACAGCGCGGCAGGATATATGACTACAAAGACCGACTCGCCAGCGACATTCACATGTGACAGTTGCGACGTCACTATAAAATATACTACTGGTTCACCTCACCTACAACTATGCTACATGAAACTCTTCATAAACTACGCTAAACATGTGTGACGGTAGCCGTAACGGCATAGATCACGGCACCTGTATTACCTTTCACATGCTTTTCCCCTTACACTTATATTTCCTTTGCTGGATATTCTACAGTGTAGCCATGTCCGTTTACTCTAAGCTGCGCACTGCTCACACATTCTCAGCACACAAGAAAACCTATGCAGCGCACTGTAAATCAGGGATGAAAGAGCTTTTAGCGGATCTCCGCTTTTTATTCAGCCGCAGGGTCATTTTTTTTATATCTGCGCGGGGGGGCATTTCGGATGTCGCGCACAGGGCTCCAAGGAGCGCTCAGGGAGTTAGTGTGTTTGCTCAGACACATAAAAAATTAGGGGGAACATTGGCCATGTCCCAATTCCAAGTATTACTAGTTGCAATAGAATAATATTTTTTTCTTTAGGGAACAAGGAGCAGACCACCCGGCTCATTGAGCTGAGGCGGGACTTGTTCTATTTCGCAGACGGCCATGTGAGAAACGTAGTGTACTAAGGACAGAGCGAGTATGCGCCGTCTCGACGACAGACCGACAGTACACTCACAAGCGTGCCATCGCTGGATTGGAAAACGGCTAAAGCGTCTCACGCTGACAGTACACCGGCAACATGCTTGTTGTTTAGCCAAACACGTTGTGTGAACTCCACGGGCCAGTACCAACAACTATAAAGAAAACGGCGAAGGCGGAGCCCAAAATACAGTATGTCCTTCTGCGGCTCTCGTAGTTAAAATGGATGCCGCTACATGGGGAAGATCCTCCTTTTATGCAGGTGAAATCGACTATATCCAAGTCCAACATAATACTTTGATTTCATGACTGAAGTGAAAAGGCTTGGAAAACACTACATTTTTGAATGGGTATCTTCAATTTCGGTAATTAACGGGTAAAAATCTTACACAGTGTACCTTTAAAAGAATTGCCAAAATTTCCTCCGTGTGTACAGCTCAGTAGTCATTCATCCTTTCCCCCACTTTGACATTAAATTCTGCAACAACAAAAGACACTCCTAATTTCTCATTTAAACATTTTTGATGAATCTTAAACGGAGCCTCGTGTGTGGAATGCGTAAGAGGCGCGCGTAAAACACGTCATGGATCTGTTTTTCCGGGAAAAACCAAGTGCGCGGAGCACGGGCCGCTCAAAACAAAATAGACTTACAACAAAACCAGACCGGATCCACGTTTCTGTTCTGCTTTGCTCCACCTTGGAACCAGTCACGGCCCTCGAACACGGAGGACAGCTCACAGTCTGGCGGATCCAGCCGGTGTTCTGCATAGTTCTTATTATAGATCCACGGTATTCTGTTGAAATGGACTGCCCCGTCGAAATGACGTGTTTTACGCGCGCCTCTTACGCATTCCACACACAAGACTCTGTTTACTCCACCAACACAGCGGTTCTGAGCGGCTTTTTCCAACTGCAGCTTCCTCACAGTTTGCACAAAGTTTGTTGCAATGGCAGACAAGAATCCACTACCAGTTAGCCGCAAAAGAAAGTCCGTTTTTGAGGTCGCTGAAAGAAGAAGACAAGGGGAAAAGGAGCGAAGCCAAACGAAGGTGATTCTTGGAGATTCCTTCCAGCGATGGCGCGCACTGAAGCAGACGAAGGGTCTAAAGACTGACGCGTTGGTCGCTACATTTCATCTGGACAGGTAAATTCTGCTTATCATTTGAAAACGTACTTTATATAAACGTTTTTCAGGACACGAATGCGATATCCTGTATCTGAAAACGTCATTTTCAATGCAAAGAAAATGTGCGTTTGTCGCTTGTTGTCGTAGCTGCAGTAGTTTTAAAGTGAAGTGGCGTCCCCTTCAGCAGTGTCGTGCATCAACACCGACTTATCCCTGACAGTGTCCTCTGAGCCGAGTTCTGCCCCGGTTCTGGAGTTGACGAAAGTAGGTACGGCAAGTTGGCCAGGACAGTTTATAAAGCTCGTTTTTCTTCTCAAAACAATATTTGTCCAAAAAGTGATATATTTGCATCACAAAACAGCCCACGAAAAAGACAGAAGTCATAATCACTTGGTGCCATTTTCACTCGATTCATATCACTGCGCGCTGTCCCCAGCCCAACACTTTTTCAGTTGTTTGGCAGTGTTTACGTCCTCAGATCACAGCGAGCCAATTTAGAAACATCAGAATAAGAATATACTGGTAAAGACTGGTAAAATGACATTGCTTTGCACACAAGATCACTAGCAGCTAGCAGATTATTTGCCTGTTCACTTGTAAACTTCGCCACTTGTTAAAGGTCCCATGGCATGAAATAGTCACTTTCTGAGGTTTTTTGAATGTTAATGTGAGCTCCCCTACCCTGTTTACCCCCCCCCCCCTCATGGCTAAAAGTTGCGAAATGTGTAAACTGAGCATTTGCGATCCTTTTCTGCGTTTGAAAAAAAGACAGCTCAAACGGACGATTCTGAACAAGGAAACTTTCTGACGTCACACAGAAGCAAAAATGCAAATGCAGTTCCACCGCCCGTCTGTGTTTCTACCCACACTCTCTCTGTAACTCATGCCCAGAGAGTTTGGACCGCGAATGAGCGACGCAATGCGAGATGCGTTTTTTTATTTGCCTGGAGGCACGTGAGAATGTTTCCAGGCTCGGATGTCCTTTATCCGACCCTCCGAACCTCTGAAACAGCAGTGGTTTAATTTTATTTTGAAATTTGCATTGCACACACGAAGCTTTTTTATTTTAGCCAATTCGGTGTCCACATTGAACCCTATGACAAGAAGCCAAAGTTGCCTCAGACCAATTTGTGACAGGAAAACGGTTCATCTTTATTGGTACAACCTGGGTAATCACAGGTAATTTTATATCTATTGTTTTCTTCTTCTTCTTCTTCTTCTTCTATCGATAGCTACATTTTTATTCTGACTAGGGATGCAAATTATCGATTAATTCATTGATAGTTGATTGACCTTATCGATCGATTAACTGATAAGCAGCGTTTTTCACCTAAATTTTAGTGTTTCAATAGGGTCTTTAAGAATATAAGCTATAGTATACATAACACTGAGTCAAAAATATATCATAGTATTATTATATTGTATATTCCTCAATTAATTATTCATTAGTAAAAAGCAGACAAATGTATTGATGCTGAATAACAAAATACAGTAATCCCTCTAAACCTGGTCTAGACCTGGACTAAACCAGGATTAAACCACCACGTGCCGCTGCTGGTTTCGTGCGGCTGGCCCCGAGCCACAAACCAGCCGCACGAAACCAGCAGCGGCACGTCCGGGCGCCGTGGTTCGATCTCGCCTCGCGCGTACACCCGGGGCTGCTGAGCAGTGCCGTTGGCGCCTGCGGCCGGCTGTGAGTCGAGCTTGGCGCAGCGCGGTTGCCTTGTTTCGTTTCGGGTGCGCGTGTCCGTGATTAGCGATTAATTACAATTAATGCATTTTGTTCGACCAACGTCTTAATCGACAATTAATCGTAAGTCGATTAATTGTTGACATCCCTAATTCTGACCTTTTTAAATTGGCTCGCTGTGGTCTGAGGACCTAAACACTGCCAAACAACTGGAAAAGTGTTGTGTTCGTGCGCGGCTGTCCAGCTGGAGGACGCGCATCAAAAAACCCGAACTATCCCTTTAAGTCCTGTGCAGCGATGAGTAGCGAACTTGTTTTCCAGGATAAACTACTTCATTAAAAACGTAAAGAGATTTTGCACAGCGTACATTACTCTTTTGTTATTCATATTTATTCATTTCTATTACAAATATTCAGATTGGGTTTAAAATGTACAATTGTCTCTTATATTTTTCAGGTCTGTCCCAGAGTTTAGTACTGTGAGCGTGAAGACAGAAGAGTCCTCACCGCTTCAACAAAGACAAACTGAGAAGAGAGAGGACACACAGGGAGAGGACATCAGAGCAGAGACACACTCAGAGACTGAGGGAGACACAGAGCACTCTTCTGACACTGACAGTGATGAAGACTGGAGAGATCCACTCAGCTGTTCACCTGCACCCAGGGACACAGGGGCTGATGGAAACCACCACAACCAACCAGGTGGCATTGCCCCAACAATACAAGAGCTGGAGCAGCAACATGTCAGCAGAGGGCTATGTAAGTTGGCAGTACATCAATAAGTGCAAATTTAAATAGGATATACTTATTTCTTGGCTGTTGCTTGGCAACTCGGAGCTTCAGCTCCTTCCATAGGTTTTCTATAGGGTTAAGGTCTGGAGACTGGCTGGGCCACTCCATTACCTTAATGTGCTTCTTCTTGAACCACTCCTTTGTTGCCTTGGCTGTATGTTTTGGGTCATTGTCGTGTTGGAAGACACATCCATGACCCATTTTCAGTTTCCTGGCAATGGGAAGGAGGTTGTCATTCAGGATTTTAATGGTTCATGGCTCATTGACACGGTGAAGTTGTTCTGTGCCCTTGGCAGGAAAAAACACCCCCAAATCGTAATGTTTCCACCTCCGTGCTTGACGGTGAGGATGGTGTTCTTGGGGTCATAGGCAGTTCAGGTGTTCATTGGCAAACTCAGGCCGACTAGCACATGTGCCTTCTTAAGCAGGAGGACCTTACGAGCACTGCAGCATTTGAATCCATTGCGGTGTAAAATGTTACCAATGGTTTTCTTAGTGACTGTGGTCCCAGCTGCCTTGAAATCATTGACCAGCTCCTCCTGTGTAGTTCTAGGCTGATTTCTCACTGTTCTCATGATCACTGAAACCCCACGAGGTGAGATCTTGTGTGGAGCCCCAGACTGAGGTCGTTTGATGGTCATTTTGTATTTCTTAAATTGGAACATTTGCACCAACTGTTGTCTCCTTAACACCAGCTTCTTGCTTATGGTTTTGTAGCCCATTCCAGCCTTGTGCAGGTCTACAATCTTGTCCCTGATGTCCTTTGACAGCTCTTTGGACTTTCCCATGTTTGGAGTCTGATTGACTGATCCTGTGGACAGGTGACTAGTTAAAACAGGATGATGAATTGATTAGGAGTGTCTACTGGTCTATGGAGCCAGAACTCTTAATGGTTGGTAGGGGGACTAATACTTATTTGTCAACCTACCATTGATCAATTAATATATTTTTCTATAATGTGATTCTCTCAATGTTTAAAATAAACCTACCATTAAAATGATAGACTGTTCATTTCTTTGTCAGTGGGCAAACCTACAAAATCAGTAAGGGAACAAATAGTTATTTCCTATGTTTAATGTCTTAAATAAAGTTTTTGCCAAAAGCCATTTCATTAATTCAATAAAACGAAGTTAAAGGGCCAATTTGAACAATAATCTTGATCTTTCCTCATGTATCGTGTGATGACATCACTCTGAGGACCCTGCAGGACTCTAAAGTGGAAACAAGATTCAGATTTGGCTTTTTATTTTTTGCTGGTGACGCCTCTGTCACGAGAAGGACAAATGCCACAATTTTTGATGTCATTCAGTGCAATGTTAAAATGTGCATAAAACTGTTATAATTTTTTAAAATATTTTATTTGAAATCAGTGCTTGGTGTGGCTGGTCAACACTGATGCTTTTGTTTCTCTTTGATGGATAAAGTATAAACCAGTTTAGAATGAAAATGTATGCAAAATGTCTGAAGTATCCCTCAGTCGTCCAGGTAGAATCCATGGTAAAAGGAGAAATTCAATTTGTCAACTGGACAAAGTTTATTTAGTCGAAAACGTTTCACAGCTCATCCAAGTTGCTTCGTCAGTTCTGGTTAGAGTGCTGATGGACACTGCTTATATCTAGCTGCAGGGAGGAGCTAACTACACTGAAATTATTCTGAAACTATCCCACCTCTTTGTTTTCAGCTTTCTGTCTTTTGTCTTTCCGTTTCTGTCTGGCATCTAGTTTAGCATACCCATTCAAACCCTAATGGCTTTTTTCACACCTCTGGACCTGACCTGGCTAGCCCCCTTGTTTCTTTTGTTTGTTTTGATTTCGGTTTGAGAATGGAATTATATATGGAAGACAAATTATGTCTGACTCCCCCATTCCTGTTTAAAGAAGGATTCTCTTTTTTGACAAAAATGGCCTCTTTAACTCCCCTCTCAAGCCAGTTCTTTTCCCTGGCTAAGATCTGAACCTCGCTGTCCTCAAATGAGTGCCCCGTGGCTTCTAGGTAAAGATGTACGGAAGATGACGGTCCACTCTGGCACACCCGTCTGTGTTGGTACATCCTCTTGGTACATCCTCTTTGTTTCTCCAGTGTAGCGCTCACTGCAGTCTTCACTACACTGAATGGAGTAGACCACATTGCTTTGTTTGTGGCTCAGTGTTTTGTCCTTTGGGTGGACTAGTTTTTGTCTTAAAGTGTTTGTGTAGTTCAGCTCATCCGAAGCAACTCGGATGAGCTGCGAAACGTTTTCGACCAAATAAACTTTGTCCAGTTGACAAATTGATTACATTTTCTTTGGTTCATTTTGCGGCGATGGTGGGTTCCTCCCAGGCTCGTTCCCTCATTGTGCAGGTCATTTTACTACTAATCTCAGACTTTTCTCCTTGTAATAATTTAACCTCTTCACAAAAAAGAGATGACTAATGAGCCTGTCTTACACATTTACAACTTGATGTCGTTGCGGCACGGTAAAACGACCGTGTTGCTCCAATCATCCTTTTCTTTATTTTCAACGGAGTTCAAGAACAGCATTTCTTCACGTGTAATTACATGAGAATACAACAGAACAAGCAGTAGTGCGGCCCCAAATGTGCAAACCATGTATCAAATTTCTTTCTTTTAAATCAAACCTATAAAATGGCGCTTACACTGATATTACAGGGAAAATGTATCAGAAAAAGGTTGTTTTGACATTTAAAAAAAAAAAAAAAAAGTTTACATAACTTAAATTTAAAGAGGGGAAAGCGCCAACATGCTTAACTTTGATCCAATTTTGAAGTGTTTTACTCTTTGATGAAAAAAAAAAAAACTTGGTACCAGGGTTAAGTTGATGCCGTATTAGGACAAATTGTGAAATTCTTCATAACGTCAAGAAAAAAAAAAGAATGGCCTGCTGTTTATTTCTAGATCTCCCTTTATATTTTGTAAATGTAAGTTATTCTGAATTGAATTAAATTTTAACAATATGCGCATTGCACCGAATGACATTTTCAAGAAAGCCTGGATTTAAAGGGACAGTGTGTAAGATTTTTACCCGTTAATTTCCGAAATTGAAGATACACATTCAAAAATACATTGTTTTCCAAGCCTTTTCACTTCCATCATGAAATCAAAGTATTCTTTTGGACTTAGATATAGTCACATAAAAGGGGGATCTTCCCCATATAGAGGCAGCCATTTTAACTACGAGAGCCGCAGAAGGACATTTGGGCTCCACCTTCGGCAAGGCTCGTGGTTTTGGGTAAACAACGACAAGCATGTCCCGGATCACACGTCGTAATGGATCTAACACGTGTTTTGGACTAAATTGTTTTACTGGATTTTATTCGCTGGATCCTTACGGACAGATTGAGACCAAGCTTATGGTGAAATACAGAGTTTGACCTGTGCAGAGCCTTCAAGGTAAGCTAAGTAACAAACCTCATTTTGTGCTTTTCCGTATAAAAGCCCCATGTGCTCGGGGAGTGATTGTTGTGCTGGGAAATGAATTGCATAGTCAAAAAGAGGAGACTGTAAGGTTTCATTTGATGTGTAGATTGTCATGGTACCCGATCGGGAATTGTGTTTTCATGCGAAAAGAAAAAAAAAACGGTGAACGGGACCGCGTTTTATTTATACCGTAGTTGTCGGCGAGAGAACGCACAGCGCCGGGTGCGTGCTGGTACGCGAGCTGTCCGCGTTACGGCGCGCCCGGGTGACCCTCGAGGTCTGCCGTAGCCAAAAGAGGAAGTGCATGGTACCTACACCACCTATGCGCCACGAATCCTACACACTACCTTTAAATGCAGATTTTATTATTTTTTTTTTTTATCAACTTTTTTTTTTCCTGGCACTTAAATATGCCAGAAAACCTACACATTTTGTATGCCATTATATTTTAATTTTTAGCATTTGAAAACTGCAAAACGTCACTGACCCATTTACAACTTCATGGACACAAAAGACACCCATCACCCTTAAAGTAGATTATAGACATTACAGGCAAGTTCACAGAGTGTTCATGACACAAGACTGCACGTGTATGTGTAAGTGTGCATTCTCTTATCTCCTGCAGCTGTCCAGCTCCCCTCTCTGAGTCCTGGTCTGACTCCACAGATTAAAGAAGAACACGACATCAAACAGGAGGAAGATCAGCTGCAAGTGTGAGTCTCAGACACTTTCAAACTGCAATTCTTTATTTTGTTATTCATACTTATTCATTTCTATTACAAATATTCAGATTGGGTTTGAAATATACAAATGTCTCTTATATTTTTCAGGTCTGTCCCAGAGTTTAGTGCTGTGAACGTGAAGACAGAAGAGTCCTCACCGCTTCAACAAAGACAAACTGAGCAGAGAGAGGACACACAGGGGGAGGACATCAGAGCAGAGACACATGTCCACTCAGAGACTGAGGGAGACAAAGAGCACTCTTCTGACACTGACAGTGATGAAGACTGGAGAGCTCCACTCAGCTGTTCACCTGCACACAGGGACACAGGGGCTGATGGAGACAACCAAGTCCAGGTCAGAGCCAGAAGCTCCACTGCACATGGAGACATGTCAGGAACTGGCGAAGGAGCTAAGAGCAGGAAACACAAGTGCTCTATTTGTAAAGAGAGATTTGGGTCAAAATATAAACTTCACATGCATAGGAGAGTTCACAGAGGAGAGGAACCATTCAGCTGTTCAGTCTGTAGGAAAGTGTTTCCTATAAGCTCTGAACTCAAAAGACATATGAGGATGCACGCAGGGGAGAAACCATTCAGCTGTTTTGTTTGTAAGAAAACATTTACCCAAAAGGGTACTCTTGAAACACATAAGAGGATACACACAGGGGAGAAACCATTCAGTTGCTCTGTTTGTAAGAAAACGTTTGCCACAAAGAGTGATCTTGTAACACACATGAGGACACACACAGGGGAGAAACCATTCAGCTGCTCTGTTTGTAAGAAGGCGTTTGCTAATAGTTCTAGTCTCCAAAGACATATGAGGACACACACAGGAGAGAAACCATTCAGCTGTTCAGTCTGTAAGAAAGCGTTTGCTGATAGTTCTTGTCTCCAAAGACATATGAGGACACACACAGGGGAGAAACCATTCAGCTGTACAGTTTGTAATAAAACATTTGCCCAGAACTGTAATCTTGAAACACATATGAGGGCACACACAGGGGAGAAACCCTTCAGCTGTTCTGTTTGTAAGAAAACATTTGCCATAAAGCATGATCTTGAAATACATATGCGGACACACACAGGGGAGAAACCATTCAGTTGTTCTGTTTGTAAAAAAACATTTGCCAGAAAGCGTCATCTTAAAATGCATATGCGGACACACACAGGGGAGAAACCATTCAGTTGTTCTGTTTGTACGAAAACATTTGCTCAAAAGGTTACTCTTGAAACACATATGAGGACACACACAGGGGAGAAACCATTCATCTGTTCAGTCTGCGGGAAAATGTTTCGTGTTAATGCTCATCTCAAAACACATATGTGGAGACACACAGGGGAGAAACCCTTCAGCTGTACTGTTTGTAAGAAAACATTGGCCAGAAAGCGTCATCTCAAAATACATATGCGGATTCACACAGGAGAGAAACCATTCAGCTGTTTAGTCTGTAAGAAAGTGTTTGCTGATGGTTCTAGTCTCAAACCTCATATGAAGGTACACACAGGGGAGAAACCATTCAGCTGTTCATTTTGTAATAAAACATTTGCCCTAAATGGTAATCTCAAATCACATATGAGGACACACACAGACTGTTTATATAAATGGACATAACTAATGCCGTAGCCGCCGTGTTCCAAATAGGAAGTTCACAGGCTCTTCTGGCTCCTGCTGACTGGCTCCCATTGATTTACACTGGAATATTGGGGCCCTTTTCTCTGTAACTGCTGCAGTGAGCCTCATGATTTTGGTTTTAAAATGTTTCTTTTAAGTCATGCTACATGATTCTGTGTTTTTTCGCTGTTTTGTTTGTTAAAAAAACCTATTCATAATATCGAGCCTGGCTTCACATTCGCTCCTGTAACCGTGAGCATCGTGAGCTTCATTTGAGTGGAGCCGAACACTGTGAGTGACATCACACTCACTTGGTCCACTTGTTTATACAGTCTAAGGACATACACAGGAGGATCAGCTGTTCAGGGGGTAAGAACTAGCACTAGCAGGGAACTTGGTATTTTTCTATACTACAAGCAGATTTGAGCTGTGGCGGGTTGAATAAATGCTGTGTATATAACAACTAATAAACCTAATCAGGCCACCGGTGTTGTTCACTACTGGATTTCCAGTGATTTTTTTAAAAACACATTTGTGTCATTTTAAAGTCCAAATGATGGTGATGTGTGTAGTGTATTTTTTCATATAATTTGGCAGTAGTTTGAGCAGTTCAGTTATTTTAAAGTCAACATGACCTATATTTTTTATTTTAAAGACAGGGTATTATGGTAAATCAACATGTTTTGCTTTCTACCATGTTATATGTAAGATGTTGCCTTATCAAAAACTGATTAAAGGGATATTCTAGGATTTTTGACATGGGGGCTCATTTCCGAGTTAGCCAGAGTGCTGCAGAGATGTGGAGACACTTTTTAGCGAATTTCATGCAGTCCTTCCAGCTGCAGTTTTTTCAGTTGCTAGGCTAGCGCAAGTCAATGGTAAATGGTAGCCTGATTTTAATCAGGCTTACCCACTCCATAGTGCACCCAAAACAAGTCAATTATAACGGCAGACTGTCGACGTAAATATATGTTGATTGAGTAATTTTTGAAATAAAACTGACTGTGAATAGCATGAATCATTCCATATCTGAGGGACTAGCTTCGCAGCAGCAGCGGAATTTTACTTTACTCTAGTTGGTTGTGAAGTGACCAATCACGTAAACAGAGAAGCGAGAAAAGTCGTAGTAGGGAAGACCACAGAGTGAAGAGGTGAATTTTAAAAGAACTACCGGGCAAAATGGTGTTTCAGTAAATGTACAGTCAAATGTACAAATAAAGCCCGCAGGTGGGCACCACAAAGTTTTCACAGCTTTCCAGTGCACGATCGAGAAAGGACGCGACTGTGGCTTGTAGCTGCTGGCTTAGACATCAACACACTGGTGGAGACGCTACATAAACAGAAGATTTGCAGTGATCATTTCGGACCAGACTACTACACCAAATCCCTTGGAAAGCCTAGTCTGACAACCACTGCAGTACCATCTGTCTTTCCAAGCGCAAGATCCCGTGATGAAGAACAGGTTAGTACCTTTTTTACCCAAGCTTGCTCCTGTCGTTATGTTGGCCTGCTGGTCGATTGATGAAGACTGTGCTAGAGCTTTTGCTTCACTCTTGTAGTCTACCCGGCTGACAGAAAAGGCATGCACGCTCATAAAGTTGTTGCTAGCCCGTGAACATTCATGTAAAGGTAACGCTATGTGTTATAGCTTGGCAGAGCGTAGTAATAGCTCACAAGCTCACATGCGCATGCAATGCAATGCAAATTTATGTCGTTTCACAGTGGCGCGATTTACAGAAGAGATGTTTACACTGTTGAGCACGGAACTGAAAAGACAGCCCCGCATTGATCGTTCATTCCAACGAACAATGCAACAACCCGGTTTTCTGTAGCTGTAGCGTGGGCTAACTCACCGACACTCTCTCGCGTTGTGCCCTTTCAACATCCATCTCTCTCAACTCTTCGTCTGTATATTCCAAGCATCGGGGAGACCTCCAAACGTGGCCATGTCTGGATTGTAGAACAGGGCAGGCTACTGTACTCTACGGCTAACGATGACAGCTGAAGGTAAACGAATATCAGCTGGAAACCTAACTGCAAGGTGATATCACTCCGCCCATGCCTAGCTAGATCGGGAAAAAAACACGCTGTCGCATAAGGACATAAATCCTTTAAAGGTCCCATGGCATGAAATTTTCACTTTCTGAGGTTTTTGAACGTTAATGTGAGCTCCCCTACCCTGTTTAGCCCCCCCCCCATGGTTAAAAGTTGCGAAATGTCTAAACTGAGCATTTGCGATCCTTTTCTGCATTACAAAAAATCGGAGCTCAAACGGGCGATTTTGAATAAGGCACCTTATTGACGTCAGATCGAAAAAAGAAATGCAAATGCAGTTCCACCCCCGTCTGTCTGTACTCAGCGTCTCTGTAAATCACGCCCAGAGAGTTTGGACTGCGAATGCGCTAGGCAATGCGAAATGCGTTTTTTTATTTGCCTGGAGGCACGTCCGAGTGTTTCTAGGCTCGGAAGTCCTTTATCTGAGCCTCTGGACCTTTGAACAGCAGTGGTTTAATTTTATTTTCTGTGGAAATGTGTTTATTTTTCAATGGAAAGCTTCAAATCTCTCCCCCCGTGCAAAAACATGGAAATGGATCAGCTGAGAGCTCAGAGCCGAGAGCGGAGAGTTTGGCCACGCCCCCGCCCTCTACTATAGGCCAGCTCTTTTCTCCTCATTTGCATTCAAGCAACAACGCCCATTATGGAGTGTTCAGAGAGAGAAAAATTACTCTTTCTCATCTTATCTCTGTTTCTCATGCAACGAGTGTTGATTTTGAAGAAGGATTCATTTACAGTATTAGGGAACCATTAAGGAGCCATATAAAAGCATCAAGAAGTACCATGTCATGGGATCTTTAAAGTACAAGGTTGATTATATATTTCTAAAATTGTTCCATCAACACAGACATTTACATCGACAGTCTGGCGTTATAGTTGACTTGTTTTGGGTGCACTATGCACTATTGCAAGTTGAGAGCGATTTGGGTCTCACTTGAAGTTAGACCTGCGTGATTTCTCGATTAATTCGACTTTACAGTTCAGGACAATGTGTTTTTATGAAAATCGATTTTTTTTTAAAGTTATTTTTTTTTACATGCGAGCGGAACTAATGTGCGGCCACGTTTTACACGGCTAAGTTAGCGGGGCGTACCCAAACACTGTACGAGCTAGCGCGGCTAGCAAGTGAGCTAAAGCCAGAGCTTGTAGCAAACAAAGGTGTTGCTACATCTGTTATATGGAACTGGTTCGGGTTTCTTGCGTTGGACTTAGAATAAACGAGTGCTCGCTGTAAGGTCTGTTCAAAAGCTGTTGCACGCAGCAGAATGGGAGAAGTGCAGGTCCGAATGGAATGAAAATAACCACCGTCCAGTCCCTAAAACATTTTCGAACTGTTTGCAGTATGATAAGCACGGCCCACGACGGAAGGCAATCACACACGCTGTTGTATGTTTTACCAAAAACATGATGTATATTGTAAAAGACATGGTGCCCATATATACTGTGGAAAAGCCCGGATTCATTAACATGGTGAAAGTTTTGGACCCGAAGTATGTGCTACCAAGCTGCAAATATTTTTCTGAAGTTTCCACAGCTGAATACAGACTGTATCTTTATGCTTGTGTTGTATTTTTATACTTCTGTAGCCGGGAGTCTATCAAAATTTCGTTATGCTTGCATAGTGACAATAAAGAATCTTGAATCTTGACAAGCTAACATACATGAACACACACACACACACACACACACACAACCTAAAACACAACACTACCCACTCCAGTCCATCTTTCCCACAATCAGGGAATAATTTAGCTCCATAAAATGCTTCTTTATAAAAGAAAGATATTTATATAACTGTGATATATTTAAAAAAAAAAAAAACGGCTTAATTGATGCAAGATATAATGTATTTGTTTTATAAAAGAACGTTGCATTGTTTTGAGCCATTTGTCATGTGTTATTCGTTTTTGAGTAGGGCAGAGAAAAATCGATTAAAATCGGAAATCTGATTTTTTTTTTTTTTTTAATCGGAGATTTTATTTTTAGGCCATATTGCCCAGCTCTACTTGAAGTTACTGCATTCTGTTGTTGTGTCCTTCAGCAAGACACTTCATCCACTTAGTGAATGTGGTGATTGGCAGCCTCGCTTCAGTCAGTTTGCCCCAGGGCATCTGTGGCAACAATACTGTCTATTGGTTGTTTGGCATTGTAACAGACCCAGGTTCTGGCCCTGTTGGGCAGATTAAATGTTTCCTGTAAAACACAGGGAAAGAATGAGACAGACATATTTAGGAAGCACACAGCCCCACTCTCCCTCACCATCCTGACGGACACCCCCATCACCACTCTGGACTCATTCCGCTTCCTGGGGACCACCATCACCCTGGACCTCAAATGGGAGCCCACCATCACCTCCGTCATAAAGAAGGCCCAGCAGAGGTTGTACTTCCTGAGGCAGCTGAAGAGATTCAAACTGCCAGCACGGACAATGGTGCAGTTCTACACTGCCATCATCAAGTCTATCCTCACCTCCTCCATCATCGTGTGGTATGCTGGAGCCACCACCAGGGACAAACAGAGACTGCAGCGTGATGTGCGCTCTGCTGAGAAGGTGATTGGTTGCAGCCTTTTATCTCTTCAGCACCTGTACACCTCCAGGACACAGACATATATGTCTATATACAAATATAACTGCAGTCCCCGGCTCACGTGCAAAAGATATTCAAGTTCAGTTGTGTGGACAGATCTGATTGTTCAGTAGCCACGACTCAAGTTGATCAGAGAAGAAGAGTGTAGACAGCTCACGTACAGTCACTGGGATGGTGTTCCAGGTTTGAGAGGCAGAAAGAGAACACAGCCTGTCCAGAGGCACTTTTCCTTGATGGTGTTATACAATCACCTGTGGAGCTTGCTCTTGTTGAGCTGTTCTGATTTTCTTTTTTAATAAATTCTTGGGACAGTGGCCAGATCATGTAAAATGTTGTACACAAGAATAGAATCTGCAAATTTTGACATGTTATCCCAGCCCAATATGTTGTGTTTCTTCAGAATAATGCAGCAATGATGGGTCTTGTTTTTGTCTAAAATTTTAAGAGTTTGTTTATATACTATTTCAACTGATTTCAGAGTGGGCTTGCTTGCTGAGGCACAACTTGTTATGCAGTAAGTCTTATGAGAAACAATCATCGCATTAAAATACATCTTAGCTGTCTCCAATTTAGATTGTCTCTTATGTGTTTGAAATTTGACAAATTGAACTTAATTTTGTTTTCTACCTTTTACCTTGCTGTTTGAAGTTGAGTTTGGAATCAACCATGACTCCTAGATATTTAAATTCACCAACTGTCTCAATAGGTGTTCCTTTTATCAGAACATACTGACCGAGGACCAGCTGGGACCTCTGAAGCCACTCTGAAACTGTTCATTGCCAATGTCAGTTCTTGAGCTGCTTGATGTATGTTTTTTGCATGGACGTAGATGGCCGCGTCATCTGCATATAACTGGCACTGAAGGCTGCAGCTACCTGGGAAATCATTTATATAAAGGCAGAATAATAATGGCGATAAAGCTGAGCCTTGTGGTAGTCCTAGCTGCTTTTCACAAGTTGGTGATGTATTGTTCCATACTCAGTACCCAGTGTACTGTGCGTGCGTAGTTAAATTTAGATCATTTATTGAGTAAAATTTGGCTGCTGACTGTATCAAAGGCTTTCTTGAAGTCTAGGAACCCTGCTCCAACAACACCTCCTCTGTCAGTGTTCAGTTTGTTTTTTCAAAAGAAAGCATATGGCTGTTTCTGTGGAGTGGTGTTTCCTAAAGCCAAACTGCATTTGGTGGAGATGAAAAGAACTGTCATTTAGGTGGCTCATAAATTGTTCTGTTACACATTTTTCAAGTATCTTAGATACTACTGGAAAGATACTTATCTGTCTGTAGTTGCTTGTTTCTGTTGGATCTCCAGATTTAAAGACTGGTGTAATTGCTGAAATCTTCCAAGAGTCTGAGAAGGTGCTTGAATTTATTGATTCACTTATAAGTAATAATGTTTTAATAAACATTGTACTTAGCCCAAATTCATCTTTGGCCGTAGAGTTGTTTAGACCACTGATTATTTTTATCAATTTGCATATGTGATACTGTATTCAGCTCAAAAGTGGGTTCATCAGTAGCAGCAGACATCACAGCAAGGCCTGTGTCTGCCACTAATGAAACCTCTTGTGACAGACTCTTAACAGAGTCCACAATATATGTATTTAAGTCCATCGCTATTTTTGTTGGATCATTGGTTACTTCTTTATTTGATTTTACCTCTCTAATGGTAAAAGGAGAAATTCCATTTGTCTACTGGGAAAAAAGGGGGCACTTACTACAATGAAATTACTTTGAAACTACCACACCTACTGGTTTACAAAACGAGCTGGTGTTAAAGGGATAGTGCGTTTTTTTCTTATGTTAATCTGTATGGGTTTCTTCTAAAAGTTCCGTGTGTTGACACCGGCTTACCTCTGACACTCTCAGCTGATCCCCGTTCGGCTCGCTTTCTCAGGCCCACGTAGGGAGGTCCGGTAGCTTCTCTGGAACATTAAATAAAGCTTGTTTTTCTTCTCAAAACAAAACATTTGTCCGAAAGGTGATATATTTGCGTCCCAAACGAAACATCCAGCAGCAAACTTAGCGATCTCATATTGTGTCTGCCGACTTGTATCACTGCGCTCACGTTAGCGTATTAGCTTGTTCACCTTTAGTGGAAGTGTACAGCAGATGCGGTCCACCGCAAGGGGAAGTTTACAAGTGAACAGGCTAATACGCTAACGTGAGCGCAGTGATACAAGTCGGGAGACACAATACGCGATTGCTAAGTTCGCTGCTGGATGTTTCGTTGACAACTGTTTGGGACGCAAATATATCACCTTTGGGACAAATGTTTTATTTTGAGATGAAAAACAAGCTTTATTTAATGTTCCAGAGAAGCTACCGGACCTCCCTATGTGGGCTTGAGAAAGCGAGCCGAACCGGGATCAGCTGAGAGTGTCAGAGGTAAGCCGGTGTCAACACACATACCTTTTAGAAGGAAACCCATACAGATTACATAAAAAAAAAACGCACTATCCCTTTAAGGAGACAACTGTTGGTGCAAATGTTTTAAATTTAAGAAATACAAAATGACATCAAACGACCTCGGTCTGGGGCTCCACACAAGATCTCACCTCGTGGGTCTTCAATGATCATGAGAACAGTGAGAAATCAGCCTAGAACTACATGGGAGGAGCTGGTCAATGATCTTAAGGCAGCTGGGACCGCAGTCACAAAGAAAACCATTGGTAACATTTTACGCCACAATAGATTAAATTCCTGCAGTGCTCACAAGGTCCTCCTGCTTAAGAAGGCACATGTGCAGACCTGCCTGAAGTTTCCCAATGAACACCTGAATGATTTAGAGAGGGACTGGGAGAAGGTCCTGTGGTCAGATGAGACCAAAATCGAACTGTTTGGCATTAACTCAACTCACCGTGTTTGGAGGAAGAGAAATGCGCCTATGACCCCAAGAACACCATCCCCACCGTCAAGCACGGAGGTGGAAACATTACACTCTAGGGATGTTTTTCTGCCAACAGCACAGGACAACTTCACCACATCAATGAGAGGATGGACGGAGCCATGAACCGTTAAAATACTGTGTGACAACCTCCTTTCTTTAGAGAGGAAACTGAAAATGGGTCGTGGATGGGTATTCCAACATGACAATGACCCAAAACATACAGCCAAGGCAATGAAGGAGTGGCTCAAGAAGAAACACATTAAGGTCATGGAGTGCCCCAGCCAGTCTCCAGACCTTAACCCTACAATACAATACTCCCTACAACTGTACAACTCACCCTTATGTAACGATAACCTTATGTCCTGTCAATCATCATATCATTGCACTGCCTTTCTTGTCTCTTGTATACAGCCAAATAATTTCCCTTGTGGATTAATAGTTTGTCCAAGTCCAAGCTCCGAGTTGCCAAGCAACAGCCACAAAACCTTAATGATTTAGAGATGATCTGCAAAGAAGAGTCGACCAAAATTCCTTCTGATATGTGCACAAACCTGGTCATCAACTACAAGAAACGTCTGACCTCTGTGCTGCAAACAAGGGTTTTGCTCGAGGGTTCAAATACTTATTTCACTCAATGAAATGCAAATCAGTTCATATATTTTCTTTCAAGTTATTTTCTGGATTTTCTTTTTGATGTTCCATCTCTCAGTATTAAAATAAACCTACCATTAAAATGATAGACTGTTCATTTCTTTGTCAGTAAACAAACTTACAAAATCAGCAAAAAGATCAAATACTTATTTCCTCCACTGTACATAATTTTTTTTGTTTTCTTTGTGCCATTAACATTTTACTTTTTGCTTTCATATTTTTAAAGTTATTATTTACTGATTTCGCAGATTACATTACGTTATTTCCATCCAGAAATGGTGTAATGTAATCAGCAAAATAAATATAGTGCTGATAGATTTTTTTTCCCCACTGCTACCTCTAACAAATACTATTTACAACAGGTGTGATGAATGAAATTTTCTACTAGATTTAGACTTGGACAAACTTTATTAATCCACAAGGGAAACTGTTTTGGGTACAGTAGCTCACCCGTCAAATATAATATATAACTGAGGGTAAAAAGAAAAAAATAGATGGAATAGCAACCAAAGAGCAATAGACCAGTGTCAGATGAGACATAATTATATACATAAAAAATTATTGATAATAAATGTATATGTACAAATCAGATTTAAATAGAAAAGTTGTAATAAAATATAAAATACAATATCAAATAAGATGTACAATACCAGCTACATACAGTGGGGAGTATTGTCTAGGGAGTGTTATATTATCTATTGCACAAGTGTGAGTTGTTGTACAGTTGTAGGGAGTATTATAGTATGAATGTAGTCCTGTATCTCTCACTGTTTGAGAGGAGCTGTAGGAGCCTGTTGGGGAATCAGCTCCTCTGTCCCTCTATAGTCTGGTGCAGTGGGTGAGCAGGAGTGTCCATGATGGAGAGCAGTTTGTCCAGTGTCCTCCTGTCCTTCATATTGATAAATGTCTCTAGTAGATATTTGTAGAAATAAGTATATCCTATTTAAATTTGCACTTATTGACGTACTGCCAACTTGCATAGCCCTCTGCTGACATGTTGCTGCTCCAGCTCTTGTATTGTTGGGGCAATGCTGGTTGGTTGTGGTGGTCTCCATCAGCCCCTGTGTCCCTGTGTGCAGGTGAACAGCTGAGTGGATCTCTCCAGTCTTCATCATTGTCAGTGTCAGAAGAGTGCTCTGTGTCTCCCTCAGTCTCTGAGTGGACATGTGTCTCTGCTCTGATGTCCTCTCCCTGTGTGTCCTCTCTCTGCTCAGTTTGTCTTTGTTGAAGCGGTGAGTACTCTTCTGTCTTCACGATCACAGCACTAAACTCTGGGACAGACCTGAAAAATATAAGACATTTGTATATTTCAAACCCAATCTGAATATTTGTAATAGAAATGAATAAGTATGAATAACAAAATAAAGAATTGCAGTTTGAAAGTGTCTGAGACTCACACTTGCAGCTGATCTTCCTCCTGTTTGATGTCGTGTTCTTCTTTAATCTGTGGAGTCAGACCAGGACTCAGAGAGGGGAGCTGGACAGCTGCAGGAGATAAGAGAATACACACTTACACATACACGTGCAGTCTTGTGTCATGAACACTGAACTTGTCTGTAGTCTACTTTAAGGGTGATGGGCGTCTTTTGTGTCCATGAAGTTGTAAATGGGTCAGTGACGTTTTGCAGTTTTCAAATGCTCAAAAAATGAAAATATAATGGCATACAAAATGTGTAGATTTTCTCATTTGTTTATGCATATATTTTATAATTTCACACATGTCCCTAGAAAAAAAAAAGGTTGATAAAAAACATTTTTCTGCATTTAAATCCAGGCTTTTCTTCCCCTCCTTGAGCCGCCACCTTAACGTGGTGGAGAGGTTTGAGTGCCTGAATGATCCCGGGAGCTATGTTGTCGGGGGCTTTATGCCCCTGGTAGGGTCACCCAAGGCAAACAGGTCCTGGGGGACGGGTCAGACCAAGAGCGGTTCACAAGCCCATTATGATGAGTAATAGACCAAGGCCAGTTACATCGCCCGGATTGGCGTTACCGGGGCCCCACCCTGGAGCCAGGCCTGGGGGGGGAGCTCGCCAACGAGCGCCTGGTGGCCGGGCCTTCCCCCATGGGGTCCGGCCGGGCTCAGCTCGAAGGAGCGACGTGGGGCTGTCCTCCCGTGGACCCACCACCCGCAGGAGGATCCATAAGGGGCCAGTGCAGAGAGATCTGGGCGGCAGCCGAAGGCAGGGGCCTCGGCGATCAGATCTCCGGACATGGAGACCAGCTCTGGGGACATGGAATGTCAGCTCGCTGGGGGGGAAGAAGCCTGAGCTTGTGCAGGAGGTTGAGCGCTATCGACTAGATATAGTCGGCCTTGCCTCCACTCACAGCTTGGGCTCTGGAACCCAACTCCTTGAAGGGGGCTGGACTCTTCATTTCTCTGGTGTTGCCCGCGGGGAACAGTGGCGGGCTGGTGTGGGCCTGCTCATTGCCACGGCTCAGCCGCTGTGTGTTGGAGTTCCCCCCTGGTGAACAAGAGGCACTGCCTGTGCCTTTGGTCTACGGGCAGTGCTTCACCAACACTGTTAACGGTGCGGGCGGGGAGCTATTGACCTCGACTGGGGATGTTATCGGATGGTGGAAGGAATACTTTGAGGATCTCCTCAATCCCGCCGTCACGTCTTCCGAGGAGGAAGCAGAGGCTGGGGTCTCGAGGCGGCCTCATTCATCACCCTGGCTGAAGTTACTCGCTGTACCGGATGATTGTGGTGAAGAGGGAGCTGAGCCAAAAGGCAAAGCTCTCAATTTACCGGTCAATCTACGTTCCTACCCTCACCTATGGTCATGAGCTCTGGGTAATGACCGAAAGGACGAGATCGCGGATACAAGTGGCCGAAATGAGTTTCCTCCGCAGAGTTGCTGGGTGCACTCTTAGAGATAGGGTGAGGAACTCAGTAACACTGGAGGGGCTCTGAGTAGAGCCGCTGCTTCTCCACATTGAGAGGAGCCAGCTGAGGTGGCTCGGGCATCTGTTCCGGATGCCTCCTGGGCGCCTCCCTTGGGAGGTGTTCCGGGCACGTCCCACCGGGAGGAGGCCCCGGGAAAGACCCAGGACATGCTGGAGGGACTATATCTCCCAGCTGGCCTGGGAACGCCTTGGGGTCCCCCTGGAGGAGCTGGAGGAAATGTCTGGGGTGAAGGAAGTCTGGGAGTCCCTGCTTAGACTGTTGCCCCCGTGACCTGGCCCCAGATAAGCGGAAGAAAATGGATGGACTTTCTTGAAAATGTCATTCGGTGCAATGGGCATATTGTTAAAATTTTATTCAATTCAAAATAACTTACATCATTGAAAATGATGACAAATATAAAGGGAGATCTAGAAATAAACAGCAGGCCATTCTTTTGTTTTTTTTCTTGACGTTTTGAAGAATTTCACAATTTCTCCTAATACGGCATCAACATAACTCTGGTACCAAGTTTTTTTTTCATCACAGAGTAAAACACTTCAAAATTGGATGTAAGTTAATCATGTTAGCGCTTTCCCTCTTTAAATTTAAGTTATGTAAACCTTTTTTTACATTTTTTTTTAAATGTCAAAACAACCTTTTTCTGATACATTTCACTGTAATATCAGTGTAAGTGCCATTTTATAGGTTTGATTTAAAAAAAGAAATTTGATTCATTGTTTGCACATTTGGGGGCGCACTACAGCCTGTTCTGTTGTCAGTAAACAAACTTACAAAATCAGCAACGGATCAAATACTTATTTCCTCCACTGTACATAAATATTTTCTGTTTTGTTTGTGCCGTTAACATTTTACTTTTTGCTTTAATATTTTTTAAAGTTATTATTTACTGATTTCATTGATTACATTACGTTATTTCCATCCAGAAATGATGTAATGTAATCAGCAAAATAATTATAGTGCTGATAGATTTTCTTTCCACTGCTACCTCTAACAAATACGATTTACAACAGGTGTGATGAATGAAATTTTCTACTACCAGTAGATATTTGTAGAAATAAGTATATACTATTTAAATTTGCACTTATTGATGTACTGCCAACTTACATAGCCCTCTGCTGACATGTTGCTGCTCCAGCTCTTGTATTGTTGGGGCAATGCCACCTGGTTGGTTGTGGTGGTCTCCATCAGCCCCTGTGTCCCTGTGTGCAGGTGAATATCTGAGTGGAGCTCTCCAGTCTTCATCACTGTCAGCGTCAGAAGAGACATTTGTACATTTCAAACCCAATCTGAATATTTGTAATAGAAATGAATAAGTATGAATAACAAAATAAAGAATTGCAGTTTGAAAGTGTCTGAGACTCACACTTGCAGCTGATCTTCCTCCTGTTTGATGTCGTGTTCTTTAATCTGTGGAGTCAGACCAGTACTCAGAGAGGGGAGCTGGACAGCTGCAGGAGATAAGAGAATACACACTTACACATACACGTGCAGTCTTGTGTCATGAACAATGTGAACTTGTCTGTAGTCTACTTTAAGGGTGATAGGTTTCTTTTGTGTCCATGAAGTTGTAAATGGGTCAGTGACTTTTTGCAGTTTTCAAATGCTAAAAATTAAAATATAATAGCATACAAAATGTGTAGATTTTCTGGTATATTTAAGTGTCTATTTTATCATTTCACACATGTCCCTAGGAAAAAAAAAGGTTGGAAAAAAACATTTTTTTTGCATTTAAATCCAGGCTTTCTTGAAAATGTCATTCGGTGCAATGGGCATATTGTTAAAATTTAATTCAATTCAGAATAACTTATAATATTTTAATATACTTATATTATTGAAAATGATGAAAAATATAAAGGGAGATCTAGAAATAAACAGCAGGCCATTCTTTTTTTTTTCTTGACATTTTGAAGAATTTCACAATTTGTCCTAATACGGCATCAACTTAACTCTGGTACCAAGTTTTTTTTTCATCAAAGAGTAAAACACTTCAAAATTGGATGTAATTTAATCATGTTAGCGCTTTCCCTCTTTAAATTTAAGTTATGTAAACCTTTTTTTTTTAAATTTATGTCAAAACAACCTTTTTCTGATACATTTTCCCTGTAGTATCAGTGTAAGCGCCATTTTATAGGTTTGATTTAAAAAAAGAAATTTGATTCATGGTTTGCACATTTGGGGGCGCACTACTGCCTGTTCTGTTGTATTCTCATGTAATTACATGTGAAGAAATGCCGTTCTTGAACTCTGTTGAAAATAAAGTAGACTTGTGTCTTTGCTCTGATGTCCTCTCCCTGTGTGTCTTCTCTCTGCTCAGTTTGTCTTTGTTGAAGCGATGAGGACTCTTCTGTCCTCACAGCACTAAACTCTGGGACAGACCTGAAAAATATAAGAGACATTTGTATATTTCAAACCCAATCTGAATATTTGTAATAGAAATGAATAAGTATGAATAACAAAATAAAGAATTGCAGTTTGAAAGTGTCTGAGACTCACACTTGCAGCTGATCTTCCTCCTCGTGTGGTGGAGTCACCGATCGAGTTTGAGGTAGTGGGGCAAACGTGACATAACTGCAACAACAATCAGAGTAATAATAAAGTTGTGTGAGAGTAATGTACGCTGTGCAAAATCTTAGTCATTACTTTAGATTTACATTTACATTTTTAATGAAGTAGTTTATCCTAGATATTATGATACCACTGACCTCTCCTCTCAATACCCCATCCTTTTTGCCATTTTTCCTCCATTTTACTTAATTTTACTTTTATATCCATGTTTGATTTCTTGCTGGATTTCTTTGCTTGTTCATGCGCTGCTTCATTTCCTTTAACTTCCTTTAATTCCAAACCCATGAGAACAATACCACTAATAATAATAATTCATTGCATTTATTCAGCACCTTTCATGACACCCAAAGCGCTTTACAGTTCATTGTTCATCCACACTTGGTGGTGGTAATCTACTGTCTGTAGCTACAGGTGGCCTGGGGCAGACTGATGGAAGGGAGGCTGTCAATCTGCGCCATCGGCTTCTCCGACCACCTCCAACACTCACGCACACACCACTTTCATACTAGGCAATGTGGGTGAAGTGTCTTGCCTAAGGACACAATGACTGGTGCCCCCCCTGTGGCACCTGGAATTCCCACTGGTCTCCCATCCAAGTACTAACCAGGCCCTGCCTTGCTTAGCTTCTGAGATCTGATGGGATCAGGCTTTGACAACCAGGTGTGGCCACACTACTCAAAAAAACATCTGGCCTTCTGTCTGAATGACCACTGCCCAAACTGCCTAGTGCTGCACTTAAATGTCTGCACTCAAGTGAGATGCTTTCAACATCATTATTAGTATGTGTAATGTAAACTGTACATGTGAATAGTGACAGTAAAAGCCATTCATTCATTCATAGAATCTGTGCACACAATTGTTCTTAGGGGTCTGTGCTCTTCCACCCATTCAATTACTAATAAACAAATGCATGTCATCAAAATGAAAATAGATCTTTTGAGATAAATAAAATACAATAACCAGTTTGAAACCAGTTTCATCATTGTTTACCTTTGCTCTAGACACGGCATTTCTTCTACTTCAGTAACTGCAGTCAAGCATCCATCGCTATACAATAAGGAGATATGTTCTGTTGTCATCTTCATTTTTACCAAAATATAACACAAAATGCGTCAACTGAATGCATCATGCTATAACTTACCGTTCGGTTCCACTTGAAATGCCAAACACTGGCAGATCTTCACGCACTGGGGGCACTGCAAGACTTCTCTCGTAACTTTGAAACAACAAGAAAAAGTCCTTAGCCACATTCCCGTATGTAATGATGAAATACATTTCCCTCATCAATTGCCTACACAAGTCTTGTAAGAATTAAAAGTTGACCTGAAGAGGAGTTACCAAGGTTTTTTTTTTACTGCCAATTCCAGTGCTAATACAAAGTAAGCAGAGACCCTGTGAAGTAAGCTACTAGCAATTCAGCACACCATATGGGTATAAAAACAAACAGGGAATATGAAACGGGATTAAAAGCCATCTATAATGGCTTTACGAAGCAAAACAAAACCGTATTTCAAAACCGTGGAAGAATGTACATCGTCCAACATTGCAAACACAGGGCTCTCAAGTTTTGAAGTGCATAACTAACTCTTCTGAGCCACACAGACCGATTTTCTGGGCACAGAAGCGCTGTGACCAGTGGCTAGAGCAGGGGTGGGCAAACTTTTTGACTCGTGAACAAAATCATTACAACAAAATGTCCATTTTTCAAGTTCCACAGTATTTAGCTGTTTATTGAAATGACTCTTAAAACACAGACAATGTAATCAATAAAATACAGCTTTTTAAAAAAAATACTAATAACTATATTAAAGCACTTAAAGTTCTGTTCTGCTTCAGGTTTTTATCATCACCGCTCTCCTCCTGACTGTTTTTTTTTTTCAAAAACAGAAGGAGATGCAGATCTACTTGTCTGATTAGCCAAAGCTCGCTAATAATTTGTCATTGGAGCCTAGCCTAGCCCATGTAAACAGGCCTAGTATATTAGTATGATCATGCAATGGCAATAGCATTTTAGAATTCAGACTGATATACAAATCATGTAAACCTACTTGTCCAGAAGCAGCGCGGCAAATTCGGAATGTCTTGTAACCCCCCTCTGTTGCATCAGGTAGTTCCACCTTTTGAAAGAAGTCCCAATATTAACTCTGTTTTTATTACTATGTCGACTTCTCTCCATGCTGAGAATCCTTCTTCTTTTCCTCTTAGATGAATCTGCTTCCTCCTGCGATGCATGTGCGGAGTAATTGTGATCCGTCAACATGCTTGTTGTTTAGCCAAACGCGTTGTGTGAACTCCACGGGCCAGTACCAACAACTACAAAGAAAACGGCGAAGGCGGAGCCCAAAATACAGTATATGTACTTCTGCGGCTCTCGTAGTTAAAATGGATGCCGCGATATGGGAAAGATCCTCCTTTTATGCAGGTGAAATGGACTATATCTAAGTCCAACAGAATACTTTGATTTCATGACTTAAGTGAAAAGGCTTGGAAAACACTACATTTTTGAATGGGTATCTTCAATTTCGGTAATTAACGGGTAAAAATCTTACACAGTGTAGCTTTAAAAGAATTGCCAAAATTTCCTCCGTGTGTACAGCTCAGTAGTCATTAATCCTTTCCCCCACTTTGACATTAAATTCTGCAACAACAAAAGACACTCCTAATTTCTCATTTAAACATTTTTGATGAATCTTAAACAAAGCCTCGCGTGTGGAATGCGTAAGAGGCGCGCGTAAAACACGTCATGGATCGATTCTTCCGGGAAAAACCAAGTGCGCTGAGCACGGGGCCGCTCAAAACAAAATACACCTACAACAAACCAGACCGGATCGACTTTCCTGTTCTGCTTTGCTCCACCTTGGAACCAGTCACGGCCCTCGAACACGGAGGACAGCTCACAGTCTGGAGGATCCAGCCGGTGTTCTGCATAGTTCTTATTATAGATCCACGGTGTTCTGTAGAAATGGACTGCCCCGTCGTAATGACGTGTTTTACGCGCGCCTCTTACGCATTCCACACACAAGACTCTGTTTACTCCACCAACACAGCGGTTCTGAGCGGCTTTTTCCAACTGCAGCTTCCTCACAGTTTGCACAAAGTTTGTTGCAATGGCAGACAAGAATCCACTACCAGTTAGCCGCAAAAGAAAGTCCGTTTTTGAGGTCGCTGAAAGAAGAAGACAAGGGGAAAAGGAGCGAAGCCAAACGAAGGTGATTCTTGGAGATTCCTTCCAGCGATGGCGCGCACTGAAGCAGACGAAGGGTCTAAAGACTGACGCGTTGGTCGCTACATTTCTTCAGGACAGGTAAATTCTGCTTATCATTTGAAAACCTACTTTATATAAACGTTTTTCAGGACACGAATGCGATATCCTGTATCTGAACATGTAATTTTCAATGCAAAGAAAATGTGCGTTTGTCACTTGTTGTCGTAGCTGCAGTAGTTGTAGTTAAAGTGACACTTCGTTGTTTTTTTTTTATGTGAATCTGTATGGCGTCCCCTTCAGCAGTGTCGTGCATCAACACAGACTTATCCCTGACAGTGTCCTCTGAGCCGAGTACTGCCCCGGTTCTGGAGTTGACGAAAGTAGGTATGGCAAGTTAGCCAGGACAGTTAATAAAGCTCGTTTTTCTTCTCAAAACAATATTTGTCCAAAAAGTGATATATTTGCATCACAAAACAGCCCACGAAAAAGACAGAAGTCATAATCACTTGGTGCCATTTTCTCTCGATTCATATCACTGCGCGCTGTCCCCAGCTGGACAGCCACGCGCGAACTCAACACTTTTTCAGTTGTTTGGCAGTGTTTACGTCCTCAGATCACAGCGAGCCAATTTAGAAACATCAGAATAAGAATATACTGGTAAAGACTGGTAAAATGACATTGCTTTGCACACAAGATCACTAGCAGCTAGCAGATTATTAGCCTGTTCAATTGTAAACTTCGCCACTTGTTAAAGGTCCCATGGCATGAAATTGTCACTTTCTGAGGTTTTTGAACATTGATGTGAGCTCCCCTACCCTGTTTAGTAAACTGAGTATTTGTGGTCCTTTTCTGCGTTTGAAAAAAAGACAGCTCAAACGGACGATTCTGAACAAGGAAACTATGTGACGTCACACAGAAGCAAAAATGCAAATGCAGTTCCACCGCCCGTCTGTGTTTCTACGCACACTCTCTGTAACTCATGCCCAGAGAGTTTGGACCGCGAACGAGCGAAGCAATGCGAGATGCGTTTTTTTATTTGCCTGGAGGCACGTGAGAATGTTTCCAGGCTCGGATGTCCTTTATCCGACCCTCCGAACCTCTGAAACAGCAGTGGTTTAATTTTATTTTCTGTGGAAATTAGGGATGCAAATTATCGGTTAATTCATTAACTGATAGTTGATTGACCTTATCGGTCGATTAACGATTAACTGATAAGCGGCGTTTTTCACCTGAATTTGAGTGTTTCAATAGGGTCTTTAAGAATATAAGCTATAGTAACATAACACTGAGTCATAAATATATCATAGTATTATTATATTGTATATTCCTCAATTATTCCTTAGTAAAAAGCAGACAAATGTATTGATGCTGAATAACAAAATACAGTAATCCCTCGCTCTATCCAATTTTTTTTTTTATAGTGTAAAATTTTTTTTATAGAGTAACATTGTGTTCTGTCCTGATTGGTTAAGAGACTAGACCAGGACTGAACGTGGACTGGACCAGGTCTGAACCAGGTCTGGACCTGGACTGGACCTGGACTGGACCGGGACTCGACCGGGTCTAGACCTGGACTAGACCAGGATTAAACCACTGGGGCGCGTGCTGGTTTCGCCGCGCTCCGAGCCGCAGGCCAGCCGCGCGGGGCTCGGGGCGCGGGCTGCGGCGAAACCAGCAGCAGCGGCATGCATTCCGGGTTAGATCTCGCCTCGCGCGTACACCCGGGGCTGCTAAGCAGTGCCGTTGGCGCCTGCGGTCGGCTGTGAGTCGATCTTGGCGCAGCGTGGTTGCCTTGTTTCATGACCACGCGGGTGCGCATGTCCGCGTGTCCGCGGTTAGCGGTTAATTACAATTAATGCATTTTGATCGACCAACGTCTTAATCGACAATTAACCGTTAATCGATTAATTGTTGACATCCCTAGTGGAAATGAACGCTTCTCATCTCTTTCTCCGTGCAAAAACGCGGAAGTGGGGCCAGTGCACATCGCACCGCTAAAGAGGAAAGAGCGGAGAGTTTGGCCACACCCCCACCCGCTGCACTGGCCTATCTCTGTCGTCCTCATTTGCATTCAAGCAGCAACGCCCATAATGGAGTGTTTCAGAGAGATATTTATGACTCTGACTGTGTTCATGGGTCTTTCTGTGTTCATGGGTCTTTCTCATGCACTGAGTCTTGATTTTGGAGAAGGATTCATTTACAGTATTAGGGAACCATTAATGCGCCATATAAAAGCATCAAGAAGTACCATGTCATGGGATCTTTAAATGGTCACATCTTTATATAGCGCTTTTCCTTCAAGGCACCCAAAGCGCTTTACAACAAGGAACCACACACATATTCACACACCAGTGTGAATCATCTGTGGGAGCTGGAATCATACCTGCCAACCTGTGGGTCAGTGGATCTGACCGCTCAACCACTGATGTTTCTTATGTCAAGAGCGGGATTTGAACCGCCAACCTTTGGATCAGTGGACAAACGCTCTACCAACTGAGCTACTGCCGCCCAGTACACTTACCTGGGGTGCAGGGACAGCAGTGCTCTTCAAAAGCTTCCTCCTCCGTGCTGGGCATATGTAATCCTCTTCACTGAAATGTGCATTGCACACACAAAGCTTTTTTATTTTAGCCAATTCGGTGTCCACATTGAACCCTATGGCAAGAAGCCAAAGTTGCCTCAGACCAATTTGTGGCAGGAAAACGGTTCATCTTTGTTGGTACAACCTGGGTAATCACAGGTAATTTTATATCTATTGTTTTCTTTCTTCTTCTTCTATCGATAGCTACATTTTTATTCTGACCTTTTTAAATTGGCTCGCTGTGGTCTGAGGACCTAAACACTGCCAAACAACTGAAAAAGTGTTGTGTTCATGCATGGCTGTCCAGCTGGAGGAGGCGCATCAAAAAACCCGAACTATCCCTTTAAGTCCTGTGCAGCGATGAGTAGCGAACTTGTTTTCTAGGATAAACTACTTCATTAAAAACGTAGATGTAAATCTAAAGTAATGGCTAAGATTTTGCACAGCGTACATTACTCTTTTGTTATTCATATTTATTCATTTCTATTACAAATATTCAGATTGGGTTTGAAATGTACAATTTTTATTTTTGTGTCTTATATTTTTCAGGTCTGTCCCAGAGTTTAGTGCTGTGAGGGTGAAGACAGAAGAGTCCTCACCGCTTCAACAAAGACAAACTGAGCAGAGAGAGGACACACAGGGAGAGGACATCAGAGCAGAGACACATGTCCACTCAGAGACTGAGGGAGACACAGAGCACTCTTCTGACACTGACAGTGATGAAGACTGGAGAGATCCACTCAGCTGTTCACCTGCACACAGGGACACAGGGGCTGATGGAGACCACCACAACCAACCAGGTGGCATTGCCCCAACAATACAAGAGCTGGAGCAGCAACATGTCAGCAGAGGGCTATGTAAGTTGGCATTACATCAATAAGTGCACATTTAAGTAGGATATACTTATTTCTACAAATATCTACTGGTAGATATTTGCAGATCATCTTTAAATCATTAAGGTTTTGTGGCTCTTGCTTGGCAACTCGGAGCTTCAGCTCCTTCCATAGGTTTTCTACAGGGTTAAGGTCTGGAGACTGGCTGGGCCACTCCATGACCTTAATGTGGTTCTTCTTGAACCACTCCTTTGTTGCCTTGGCTGTATGTTTTGGGTCATTGTCGTGTTGGAAGACCCATCCATGACCCATTTTCAGTTTCCTGGCAATGGGAAGGAGGTTGTCATTCAGGATTTTAATGGTTCATGGCTCATTGACACGGTGAAGTTGTTCTGTGCCCTTGGCAGGAAAAAACACCCCCAAATCGTAATGTTTCCACCTCCGTGCTTGACGGTGAGGATGGTGTTCTTGGGGTCATAGGCAGTTCAGGTGTTCATTGGCAAACTCAGGCCGACTAGCACATGTGCCTTCTTAAGCAGGAGGACCTTACGAGCACTGCAGGATTTGAATCCATTGTGGTGTAAAATGTTACCAATGGTTTTCTTAGTGACTGTGGTCCCAGCTGCCTTGAGATCATTGACCAGCTCCTCCCGTGTAGTTCTAGGCTGATTTCTCACTGTTCTCATGATCACTGAAACCCCACGAGGTGAGATCTTGTGTGGAGCCCCAGACTGAGGTCGTTTGATGGTCATTTTGTATTTCTTAAATTTAGATCATTTGCACCAACAGTTGTCTCCTTAACACCAGCATCCTGCTTATGGTTTTGTAGCCCATTCCAGCCTTGTGCAGGTCTACAATCTTGTCCCTGACGTCCTTTGACAGCTCTTTAGACTTTCTCATGTTTGGAGTCTGATTGATTGATTCTGTGGACAGGTGTCTTTTATACAGGTGACTAGTTAAAACAGGATGATGAGTTGATTAGGAGTGTCTACTGGTCTATGGAGCCAGAACTCTTAATGGTTGGTAGGGGGACTAATACTTATTTGTCAACCTACCATTGATCAATTAATATATTTTTCTATAATATGATTCTCTCAATGTTTAAAATAAACCTACCATTAAAATCATGGGGATGGTCCCCGGGTCAAATATAGAAACAACCTCTCCTGTGTGAGATCAATAAAGGTCAATCTTCTAATCCTTGACCACTGTAAGGCGCTTTGTGCTACAATTTTGTATGAAAAGCGCCTTATAAATGTTTGATTGATTGATTGATTGAAAATGATAGACTGTTCATTTCTTTGTCAGTGGGCAAACCTACAAAATCAGTAAGGGATCAAATACTTATTTCCTACTTTTAATGTCTTTAAATAAAGTTTTTGCCAAAAGCCACTTCATTAATTCAATAAAACGAAGTTAAAGGGCCAATTTGAACAATAATCTTGATCTTTCCTCATGTATCATGTGATGACATCACTCTGAGGACCCTGCAGGACTCTAAAGTGGAAACAAGATTCAGATTTGGCTTTTTATTTTTTGCTGGTGACGCCTTTGTCACGAGAAGGACAAACGCCACAATTTTGGATGTCATTCAGTGCAATGTTCAAAATGTACATAAAACTGTTATCATTTTTAAAATGTTTAATTTGAAATCAGTGCTTGGTGTGGCTGGTCAACACTGATGCTTTTGTTTCTCTTTGATGGATAAAGTATAAACCAGTTTAGAATGAAAATGTATGAAAAATGTCTGAAGTATCCCTCAGTCGTCCAGGTAGAATCCATGGTAAAAGGAGAAATTCAATTTGTCAACTGGACATGTTTATTTAGTCGAAAACGTTTCACAGCTCATCCAAGTTGCTTCGTCAGTTCTGGTTAGAGTGCTGATGGACACTGCTTATATCTAGCTGCAGGGAGGAGCTAACTGCACTGAAATTATTCTGAAACTATCCCACCTCTTTTTTTCAGCTTTCTGTCTTTTGTCTTTCCGTTTCTGTCTGGCATCTAGTTTAGCATACCCATTCAAACCCTAATGGCTTTTTTCACACCTGGACCTGACCTGGCTAGCCTCCTTGTTTCTTTTGATTGTTTTGATTTCGGTTTGAGAATGGAATTATATATGGAAGACAAATTATGTCTGACTCCCCCATTCCTGTTTAAAGAAGGATTCTCTTTTTTGACAAAAATGGCCTCTTTAACTCCCCTCTCAAACCAATTCTTTTCCCTGGCTAAGATCTGAACCTCACTGTCCTCAAATGAGTGGCCCGTGGCTTCTAGGTGAAGATGTACGGCAGATGACGGTCCACTCTGGCACGCCCGTCTGTGTTGGTACATCCTCTTGTGAAGTGGCTGTTTTGTTTCTCCAATGTAGCGCTCACTGCAGTCTTCACTACACTGAATGGAATAGACCACATTGCTTTGTTTGTGGCTCGGTGTTTTGTACTTTGGGTGGACTAGTTTTTGTCTTAAAGTGTTTGTGTAGTTCAGCTCATCCGAAGCAACTTGGATGAGCTGCGAAACGTTTTCGACCAAATAAACTTTGTCCAGTTGACAAATTGAATTTCTCCTTTTACCTTTTCTTTGGTTCATTTTGCGGCGATGGTGGGTTCCTCCCAGACTCGTTCCCTCATTGAGCAGGTCGTTTTAATACTAATCTCAGACCTTTCTCCTTGTAATAATTTAACCTCTTCACAAAAAAAAGATGACTAATGAGCCTGTCTTACACATTTACAACTTGATGTCGTTGCGGCACGGTAAAACGACCGTGTTGCTCCAATCATCCTTTTCTTTATTTTCAACAGAGTTCAAAAACGGCATTTCTTCACGTGTAATTACATGAGAATACAACAGAACAGGCAGTAGTGCGCCCCCAAATGTGCAAACCATGTATCAAATTTCTTTCTTTTAAATCAAACCTATAAAATGGCGCTTACACTGATATTACAGGGAAAATGTATCAGAAAAAGGTTGTTTTGACATTTAAAAAAAATATATTTTTTTTTACATAACTTAAATTTAAAGAGGGAAAGTGCTAACATGATTAAGTTACATCCAATTTTGAAGTGTTTTACTCTGTGATGAAAAAAAAAACTTGGTAAGTTGATGCCGTATTAGGAGAAATTGTGAAATTGTGAAAAAAAAGAATGGCCTGCTGTTTATTTCTAGATCTCACTTTATATTTTTCATCATTTTCAATAATGTAAGTTATTCTGAATTGACTTAAATTTTAACAATATGCCCATTGCACCGAATGACATTTTCAAGAAAGCCTGGATTTAAATGCAGAAAAAAATGTTTTTTTATCAACCTTTTTTTTTCTAGGGACATGTGTGAAATTATAAAATATACACTTAAATATACCAGAAAATCTACACATTTTGTATGCCATTATATTTTGGGTCACTGACCCATTTACAACTTGATGGACACAAAAGACACCCATCACCCTTAAAGTAGACTACAGACAAGTTCACAGTGTTCATGACACAAGACTGCACGTGTATGTGTAAGTGTGTATTCTCTTATCTCCTGCAGCTGTCCAGCTCCCCTCTCTGAGTCCTGGTCTGACTCCACAGATTAAAGAAGAACATGACATCAAACAGGAGGAAGATCAGCTGCAAGTGTGAGTCTCAGACCCTTTCAAACTGCAATTCTTTATTTTGTTGTTCATAATAAAAGAATAAATTCAATTTGTCAACTGGACAAATGGTGGAGTCAGACTATAATTCCATTCTTAAACCCAGATGAAACAAACAAAAGACACAATAGGGCTAGCCAGGTCAGGGCCAGAGGTGTGAAAAACAGTTGTGTAGGGATGAATAGGTATGCTAATCTAGACGCCAGAGAAACAAAAGACAGAAACCAATAGGCGAGATATTTTCGGAAAGTAGTTAGCTAGTTAGCTCCTCCCTGCAGCGAGATATAAGCAAGTGTCTTACCAGCATTCTAACCAGAACTGAAGAAGCCTCTCGGATGAGTGGCGAAACATTTTCGACCAAACAAACTTTGTCCAGTTGACAAATTGAATTTCTTCTTTTATCATGGATTCTACCTGGACGACTGAGGGACTCTTCACGCATCTTTGTTGTTCATGCTTATTCATTTCTATTAGAAATATTCAGATTGGGTTTGAAATGTACAAATGTCTCTTATATTTTTCAGGTCTGTCCCAGAGTTTAGTGCTGTGAGCATGAAGACAGAAGAGTCCTCACCGCTTCAACAAAGACAAACTGAGCAGAGAGAGGACACACAGGGAGAGGACATCAGAGCAGAGACACATGTCCACTCAGAGACTGAGGGAGACACAGAGCACTCTTCTGACACTGACAGTGATGAAGACTGGAGAGCTCCACTCAGCTGTTCACCTGCACACAGGGACACAGGGGCTGATGGAGACCACCACAACCAAGTCCAGATCAGAGCCAGACGCTCCACTGCACATGGAGACATGTCAGGAACTGGTGACGGAGCTGAGAGCAGGAAACACAAGTGCTCTATTTGTAAAGAGAGATTTGAGTCAAAATATAAACTTCACATGCATAGGAGAGTTCACAGAGGAGAGGAACCATTCAGCTGTTCAGTCTGTAGGAAAGTGTTTCCTATAAGCTCTGAACTCAAAAGACATATGAGGACGCACGCAGGGGAGAAACCATTCAGTTGCTCTGTTTGTAAGAAAACATTTGCCAAAAAGGGTAATCTAGAAACACATATGAGGACACACACAGGGGATAAAGCATTCAGCTGTTCTGTTTGTAAGAAGGCGTTTGCTGATAGTTCTTGTCTCCAAAGACATATGAGAACACACACAGGGGAGAAACCATTCAGCTGTTTAGTCTGTAAGAAAGTGTTTGCTGATAGTTCTTGTCTCCAAAGACATATGAGGACACACACAGGGGAGAAACCATTCAGCTGTTCAGTTTGTAATAAAACTTTTGCCCTGAACTATAATCTTGAAACACATATGAGGACACACACAGGGGAGAAACCCTTCAGCTGTTCTGTTTGTAAGAAAATATTTGCCCGAAAGCATCATCTTGAAATGCATATGAGGACACACACAGGGGAGAAACCATTCATCTGTTCAGTCTGCGGGAAAGTGTTTCGTTTTAGTGCTCATCTCAAACCACATATGAGGACACACACAGGGGAGAAACCATTCAGTTGCTCTGTTTGTAAGAAAACATTTGCCAAAAAAGGTGATCTTGTAATGCACATGAGGACACACACAGGGGAGAAACCCTTCAGCTGTTCTGTTTGTAAGAAAACATTTGCCCGAAAGGATGTTCTCAAAAGTCATCAGTCAAAAGTACACACACATAGTTTATATAAATGGACATAACTAATGCCGTAACCGCCGTGTTCCAAATAGGAAGTTCACATTTGGCTCTTCTGGCTCCTGCTGACTGGCTCCCATTTATTTACACTGGAATAATGGGGCCCTTCTCTCTGTAACTGCTGCAGTGAGCCTCGTAATTTGGGTTTTAAAATGTTTCTTTTATTTACACAATCGTGTGTTTTAATTTCAATCTTCAACTTTAACAACTGTTTCTTGGTTTACATTTCACAATCATGCAGTAAAATATGTTTCCAGATCATGTTCAGTAAACATTTCCATTTGATATTTCGGTTCACATTAGCATCATTTACACATTTCCAATATTATTATTAATTCTATATTTTCAACTTTTTTAAGCAAAACACATTTAATAAATTTTCGCATCTGCAGCTGCATTATGGTACTGAATGACTATACTAAACAAGATCCCAGTCAGAAACTGAAAACAAAGAGGTGGGATAGTTTCATAGTAATTTCAATGTAGTTAGACCCTCCCTGCAGCTAAGTTATAAGCAGTGTCCACCAGCACTCTGACCAGAACTGTAGAAGCAGTTTGAATGAGCTGCGAAACATATTCAACCAAATAAACTTTATCCAGTTGACAAAGTGAATTTCTCCTTTTGCCATGGATTCTACCTGGATGACTGAAGGATTCCTCACACAATGCGCTTTAAAGGTCCCATGGCATGAAATTTTCACTTTCTGAGGTTTTTGAACGTTAATGTGAGCTCCCCTACCCTGTTTAGGCCCTCCCCCCCATGGCTAAAAGTTGCGAAATGTCTAAACTGAGCATTTGCGATCCTTTTCTGCGTTACACAAAACCAGTGTTGAAACGGGCGAGTTCGGACAAGGCACCTTTTTGACGTCAGATCGGCAAATGCAGCTCCAACCCCTCCCTCTGTCTCCGCTCAGCGTCCCTGTATATCCCGCCCAGAGAGTTTGGACTGTGAATGCGCTAGGCAATGCGAAATGCGTTTTTTTATTTGCCTGGAGGCACGTCCGAGTGTTTCTAGGCTCGGAAGTCCTTTATCTGAGCCTCTGGACCTTTGAACAGCAGTGGTTTAATTTTATTTTATGTGGAAATGTGTTTATTTTTCAATGGAACACTCCAACACTCTCTCCCCCCGTGCAAAAACAAGGAAATGTATCAGAGAGCGCACAGAGACAGCGGAGCGTTTAGCCACGCCCCCACCTTCTACAATTGGCCAGCTTTTTCCTCCTCATTTGCATTCAAGAAACAACGCCCATTATAGAGTGTTCTGAGTGAGGAAAATGACTCTTTCTCAGCTTATCTTTGTTTCTCATGCACTGAGTGTTGATTTTGAAGAAGGATTCATTTACAGTATTAGGGAACCATTAAGGAGCCATATAAAAGCATCAAGAAGTACCATGTCATGGGATCTTTAAACTCAAAATGGCGCCCGTGGCCTCGCCTGGAAAAGATTATCTGTCTTTTCACGTGGCTCAAACCTCACAAAAATACAGTATTAACCAACTGATTTTTATTCTCACAATTAGCTGTGATTGTTATTTATAGTTTATGGCCAACATAATGTGGGTTTTACTTCATTACTAACCTGTAAAACGCAGGGAAAGAATAAAACAATAAGAATACGTTTAATAATATTAAATATACATAGTGGAAATACTCACATGACATGTATCCAGAGAGAACAGGCAATAAACATAGGTAGCTGAATGTAAATGAGGGTAAACACAGAGCAGAAAACCGACCATCACGTGACAAAAGTGAGGCACTAATTAGGCAAAAGTTAACATGAAACAAAAACAGGATTTTATTAAAGTATATTCTCAAATCACACTCAAAATCAATCACAAACTTACTTGTACTTCAAATAATCCACACGGAACAAAGTACACCGTCCTTTCTTTCCCACTTCTGCTTCGAAGCGGAGGGAAGCCGAATGAATTCAATATCGCCGGTCTGCGGAACATAAATGGGCGTTTCTTCACTAAACGGGAACACCTCCTGTTTTCTTCTTCTCTTTCCATGCAGAACTGTCAACATTCTGTCTAACATACACTCAACAAAAATATAAACGCAACACTTTTGTTTTTGCTCCCATTTTTCCTGAGATGGACCCAAAGATCCAAAATACACTCCAGATACACAACACTACCATTTCTCTCAAACATTGTTCACAAATCTGTCCAAATGTGTGACAGCGAGCACCTCTGCCCCGCCAAGACAATCCACCCCACCTCACAGGTGCGCCACATCAAGATGCCGATCCGACATCATGACCAGTGCACAGGTGCGCCCCAGACTGCCCACAATAAAAGGCCACCCCGAAATGTGCATTTTATTTATTTTTTTGCTTTATTGGGGGTCTGGGGACTCAGAACCAGTCAGTATCTGGTGTGACCACCATTTGCCTCATGCAGTGCAACACATCTTTGCATAGAGTTTATCAGATTGTCAATTGTGGCCTGTGGAATGTTGTTCCACTCCTCTTCAATGGCTGTTATGGACGAAGAACACAGGTGCATTTTATTGATGGCATTTTGAATGCACAGAGATACCGTGATGAGATCCTGAGGCCCATTGTTGTGCCATACATCCATGAACATCACCTCATGTTTCAGCAAGATAATGCACGGCCCCATGTTGCAAGGATCTGTACACAATTCTTGGAAGCTGAAAATGTCCCAGTTCTTGCATGGCCAGCATACTCACCGGATATGTCACCCATTGAGCATGTTTGGGATGTGCTTGACCGGCGTATACGACAGCGTGTACCAGCTCCCACTAATATCCAGCAACTTCGCACAGCCATTGAAGAGGAGTGGACCAACATTCCACAGGCCACAATTGACAATCTGATCAACTCTATGCGAAGAAGATGTGTTGCACTGCATGAGGCAAATGGTGGTCACACCAGATACTGACTGGTTCTGAGTCCCCAGACCCCCAATAAAGCAAAAAAAAAAAAAAAAAGCACATTTCGGTGTGTCCTTTTATTGTGGGCAGTCTGGGGCGCACCTGTGCACTGGTCATGATGTCGGATCGGCATCTTGATGTGGCGCACCTGTGAGGTGGGGTGGATTGTCTCGGCAGGGCAGAGGTGCTCGCTGTCACACATTTTGACAGATTTGTGAACAATGTTTGAGAGAAATGGTAGTGTTGTGTATCTGGAGTGAATCTTGGATCTTTGGGTCCATCTCAGGTATATATGTCAAAATAAGACTTGTATGTTGCATTAGCATTGCTCCGAGTAGAAAAGCAAGAACTTTACTTTTAATGCTAAGTCCGCTACCGAACATCGCAGTAAAGTGTTGGGTTGTTTTACTTATCAAATAGTTTACATGTCCCCTTACAAAAATATTTCCAACACAGAGCAATCAAGTGCAAGTGCAATCATTTGGATATGAAGAAACCACATTCATAACAAATACTAGTGTTACCACTGTACTTGGGCATACTGCACAATGCAGTATTTTGGACATGAAAATATTGCAGTACTGTTTTCCTATTACTTTCATCAGTCACAGATAAGCAGGGTAAGCATAACTGTCAATCTGTGGGTCAGATACTGCTTTGCTTTCAGGACTTAAATTAATCTCCACAATGCACCGACCCATAAGGCCTGTCTTTGCATCTGACAGTGACATTTCATAATATTTCCTGTGTATATTCCCACAATGGCTGACTTGAAGTATTCATTTTAATATCACCTTGGCATTGAACAAATTTGCTTAAATTGAAAGAAGCATTTATTTACAATCAGGCAGCATAGTCCACAGATAGTTCACATAGTTTACACACACTAATACTTGGCTGAATGTGGATATTTTCAATAAAAACGCAAAGACCATTTATTTCATGTAGTAAACATAATTGAACTTTATTTAAATAAACATGTTTGTGTCACATTTCTCTTTTTTATTTGAAGAATAACACACCATCAGTACACACAAACGCAAGAAAAACATGGACGAAAAGGAAAAACATAAGGCACAGTGCAATATACGTGGCAGGCAGTGGTGTAGTGGGGATTTTTTAAGTGGGTGTACGCGATTTGTGACGTCATGGATGTGAATTACCCCCCCCCCCCCCCCCCGGAAAATGTTACATATTTGAAATTAGGATTTCTATATGCTATATGTTAGCAATAAAGTAAAACTGTACATAAAAGTACAAAAAACACATTGTATTAACAGGTACTAGTAGTATGTATTGGATTTGTTTTTGCTTTGCACTTGGTCTAATCAGAGGCATTGAGGAGGAACTTATGCGCGCTAAAAGGCGCAGGTGAAAAAGCGAGGAGCGATGCGTTAAGTGAGGCACGGGCAGGTAGGATGAGGTATATAGGATGTTTTATAAAGTTTAACCTGTGTACACGCAATGGTACAGGCTGTTGCGAGAGCTGCGCTCGCTCGGTCCGCGGCTCCAGACATGGGCTCGCGCGGCCCGCAGTTTAATACGAAGTTTAATACGAGATACACGTACTTATGTTCTGAATACGGGACCATTATGTTTTTCAAGGGACGGTTGGCGACCCTAAACACAACTATACATATATATAGACACCCAAAATCTTTCTCAACCAATTTGCACAGATGTAAAAAATAAATAAATAAATAAATAATAGAGCTACCCCGCGGCTGAAAAAAAGCGGAGATCCGCTAAAAAACGGAACTCTTTCATCCCTGAATTTATATTTGTTATTTTTTTTTATATCTCACGTCGGGAGAAGTGGGTGGACGGCGTACCCCCGCGTACCACGCCCACTACACCCCTGGTGGCAGGCTGTGTACAATACATGAGTTAGTGTGCAATATAGAATAAACTCTTTATAACTGTATGGGCTTATAATTAAGTGATGCAGATTTGTGGATTTTGTATAACATAGATGGGGAGAATCTTATGATGCCTGATTGGTGGAGGGATATGTAGTCTATGTGTGTGTGTGTGTGTGTGTGTGTGTGTGCATTCATTTATTGATTTACTATACTGATGGGACAATATTTAAAGGAAGGCCATGAGGATATGCATTATGTTGTAGGCTGTGTGCAGTACAGGAGGTAATGAGGCAGTTTGCAATAGAAGATGAACACTTGTGATTGTGATGCAGATTGTGAATACTTGAATACTTCTCTCTGTGTATGCATGCGTTTTGCTTATACTGTGTAAACATGATTTTATGTGTATGTACCCATGCCTAACGACAAAGGTTTATCGGTCAATCTAAAACATACCTCCATGACGTACAACAGTTTTTAGATGGCTTTGCATGTGGGTTTCCACCCTGGCATAGTCATCCTTGTACTATGCACAGAAAGAGCAGTGAAGCAGTGTGCTGCCCCCTACTAGTTTTGTCAGTATTTAACTTACTGTAAGCAATCATTGAAATAAAACAATCTATTTCTCCGTGTGGCGAGCAACTTTGTTGGTTTCAATACAATTTCCCATTGCCAACCAATTAAGTTACTAAGTATGTGTACAAAAACATAAAACATAAACATTAACCCCTGTCTAGCTGTAGAACTACAGCTATGCAGCCAATCAAAAGCTCTGTCAAGTCTCTTGCCAGGCTATCGCTAACCAACTTGGTAACTTGGTGCTTTCGTTGTCACCGGAGATTGACTAATCACATTCTTGACAATGTTTATGAACATTTAACATGACGCTGGAATTGCTCAAACTGGACAAATTAATGATACTTACGGACATAATCTCCCACGAGACAAACAATATCAAAATGTTTCGCCGACTTTCGATTGAAAGAAACCGGAAAGCGGAAGAGTGCAAATTCCTGTGAGTGAGTGCGAGTTCCTGACTGGTTGATTAAACGCTACAGGAATGCCCACTGGGGAGTTTCTGTGGCACGTCTAGAATGCCCATGCTGCAGACCGACCCTCCTAATGAATTTAGAGCACAGCGCTGCCTAGGGGTGTGCAAAATAATCGTCATGACAATGCATTGCGATACTAACTTTCACAATATACTGCATCGATTCTTGATGCCAAAAATCGATTATGAATTAATAATTTATGAATTAATAATTTAAGATTTAATAATTTAATATTCAATATTAATTAATACATTAATTAATTATTAGTTTATTTTTTAAATAAATCCTATGCACTATTTTCTTTGAAAGGGTATTGTTTGTTATGATGGTAGCTACCTCCAAAATGGCAGATGTTTGAACATCATTTATGCACTTTTTTTTGTTATTGGTTTGGTTTATTTGTTTTTGTTATTCAATAAATTCAGTTATGAATTGAGTTGCTCAGAGTTATGTATCAATTGAAGACACTACCCAGATACACAGCCACTGATATTTAAATTATCCTCTTTTTTTGGGTACATTTTCACTGAAGTATGTCGAATATATTGCAATGCATCGCAATAATTCAAGTATCGTGATAGTATCGCATCGTGGCATATGAATCGTGATTCGAATTGAATCGTGACTTCTTTGCCAATACCCACCCCTAGCGCTGCCTAGAGGTGCACTCAACGTGCGTGATGGGGCGTTCGCGGAAACTCTGTAAAAGTCAATGTCGAGGGCATAGGCTTTCGGACACTGTTTGTCACATCATGATATTGGAACATTAAAGGGATAGTGTGTTTTTTTATGTAATCTGTATAGCGTCCCCTTCAACAGTGTCGTGCATTAACACTGACTTACCGATGACAGTGTCGTCTGGGCCCAGTTCTGCTCCGGTTCTGTAGCTCACGAACCTAGAACGGTAAGTTAGCGGGGACATTTAATAAAGCTTGTTTTTCTTCTCAAAACATTTGTCCAAAAAGTGACATACCGGAACTACGTTCGTGAGCTGCAGAACCGGAGCAGAACTGGGCCCAGATGACACTGCACGACACTGTTGAAGGGAACGGCATACAGATTCACATTTAAAAAACCCAAAACGCACTATCCCTTTAAGAAGGAGGTGCAGTCAGTCCCTGATTGATATAGCCCTGGAAAAAACTAACCAGAAGGAGAGAGAACTTTTACATCCTCAACCTGCTCATTGTCACAATACCAATAGAGTCACCTTTGTATCACAGTATTCAACTGCTTCAAAACAAGTTAAGATCATTAATAAGCACTGGGGTATACTAGAGTGTGACCCAACCTTAAATCACTTATCCTCCCACAGACCACGCTTCGGCTTTAAAGACGGAAAAACATTAGAGACATAGTGGTTAGCGCCATGTACCAGCAAACCACTCAACACAATTGCCTCTCCCAACAAGTCCGGGGAAATCACAGATGTGGAAGATGTGCACATTGCGCTAACACAATAAACACTAAAACTTTTAACCATCTACATTCTGGAAAGACATATCACATTAAGGACTAATTGTTCCACTACTCATATAATTTATGTGCTTATATGCCCTTGTGGCCTTATGTATGTGGGCCAGACCAAATGTAATCTTAAATTAAGAATTGCTGAACACCAACACCACCACCAGCTATTAGAAACAACAATTTTGATTACGCTATAGCGCGACATTACAGAGAAATTTAGTCATACCCGGCACTACTCGGGCGAACCTGATGACGCTGTAGAAGCGAAACGCGTTGTTCGCTCTTACCTAATAAAGGAATTCTTGGAAAGTCAAACAAGTGTGCGGTAAACTTCTTTTTTGCTGACACTGTTATTGCTTTTTGATCGAACAATCTCAGCTAATGGACTTTCCCCACAGAAAAAAGAGAAATGCTGTGCACGACGTTGCAGTCACCAAAATAACAAACTTTAGCACTTTTCAAATCATAGCTCAATGTCTTAGTCTACACTTTCGTTTGAGTCAAAAGTGGCCTCTAATCCGAGATTTAGTCATAGTTTCGAGTAGATGAGGAGGACATTGCGCATGTGCTCAGTCACAGCTGATTTTGCTCTCAGCTCTCGGGACCCAAACATGAAACGCAAAGCTGTAAGACGTTTGGACCATCGTGTTTGCAGTACCCACTTCAGTCAGGACGATTTTTTTTTTTTACCAGCAAAGGAAAAGAAAGAAGGCCAGCGGATTCAGCGCGCGATTCTGAGAAGTAATGTGAAACCGATGACTGTTCTCTGCACTGCTCCTAAAACTGTCTCCGCTTCATTCTTTCCGTATCCATTCTGTCTCCTCATCCGCATACTCCTCTTCAGTCCTCAGTCCTCCATAAGTCCTCTTCAGCCTCAAAGTCCGAATCTTCTGCCATGTGTCACTCGCAACCGAAAAGTTATGAGCGTCTTCTTATCTGCAAATCAGCTGTGAATGAGCGCATGCACACTGTCCTCATCTACTCGAATCTATGGCTAAATTTCAGATTACAGGCCACTTTTGACCCAAACGAAAGTGTAGACTAAGACACTGAGCTTCTATGATTTGAAAAGTGCTAAAGTTTGTGTTATTTTGGTGACTGCAACGTCATGCCCCGACCACTCGCTAATCTAAAACTTCTCCGGAAATGCTCCAAAGGACACCAAAGTGCTATGGGTGAGTAAAACGACTTGTTTTATTACCGAAATAAGGCTCAGATTGTAAAAAACGTTAATTCTCCTTTAGGATCCACAGAGAATTAGATGCTACCCCATGCTGGCTCAGTTCAGTTATTTTAATGCCAACATGACCCTTTTTTTTTTTTTTTAAAGACAAAGACCATATAAAAAAAAAACTATGAATACTAGGATTCTAATCTTTTTGCCTTGCTCCTTCCCAAGATCGTCTCTGGATCATGTCGGAGGTCACCCGAAAACTGTTGGATGTGCATGTTCTTATCAAGAGATGACCAAGATTCAAAAGGTACAAATTTTTCAAAATTTATTCCCCTAACAAAAAGTCTAATCAGAGTTTTGGGCAAATGGGTGTGTGTGTGTGTTATGGGTATTTTCAAAAAGAATCCTTCTTTGAACAGGAATGGAGGGGTCAGACACAATTTGTCTCCCATCTATAATTCCATTCTCAAACCTGAAAAACCCATTATGGTACTGAATGGGTATGCTAAACTAGACGCCAGAAAGAAATTGAAAACAAAAGACAGAAACTGAAAAGAAAGAGGTGGGATGGTTTCAGAGTAATTTCTCTATAGTTAGCTCCTCCCTGCAGCTAGGTATAAGCAGTGTCTAACCAGCACTCTAATCAGAACTGACAAAGCAACTTGGATGAGCTGTGAAACGTTTTCGACCAAATAAACTTTGTTCAGTTGACAAATTGAATTTCTCCTTTTACCAATGAAAAAAAGAAAATGTGGATCCACCTGCCAGACTCTAATCCCTCCTCCTCTCCCTCTATTGTCCACCTGGCTCCTCCCCTGTGTGTGTCCTCATATGTCTTTTGACATAAGACCTATCAGCAAACACTTTCATACAGACTGAACAGCTGAATGGTTTCTGCCCTGTGTGGATCCTCATATGTGTTTCAAGAGAACCGTTTCGGCCAAATGTTTTCTTACAGACGGAACAGCTGAATGGTTTTTCCCCTGTGTGTGTCATCATATGCTTTTTGAGAATAGAACTATCAGCAAACACGTTCTTACAGACTGAACAGCTGAACGGTTTCTCCCCTGTGTGTGTTCTCATATGTCTTTTGAGATCATAGTTTACAGCAAACACTTTCTTACAGACTGAACAGCTGAATGGTTTCTCCCCTGTGTGTGTCCTCATATGTGTTTTGAGACTAGAACTATCAGCAAACATTTTCTTACAGACTGAACAGCTGAATGGTTTCTCCCCCGTGTGTGTCCTCATATGTTTTTTGAGACTAGAACTATCACCAAACACTTTCTTACAAACTGAACAGCTGAATGGTTCCTCTCCTGTGTGAACTCTCGTGTGTATTTTTAGTTTATATTGAGAGACAAATCTCTCTTCACAAAGAGAGCACTTGTGTTTCCTGCTCTCAGCTCCTTCGCCAGTTCCTGACATGTCTCCATTGTCCACAGTGGCTCTGGTCTCTGGTGCAGACTTGTGTCTAGGGGACAGACATGAGTTTTGTGCAGTGGAGCTTCTGGCTCTGATCTGGACTTGGTTGTGGTGGTTTCCATCAGCCCCTGTGTCCCTGTGTGCAGGTGTACAGCTGAGTGGAGCTCTCCAGTCTTCATCACTGTCAGTGTCAGAAGAGTTCTCTGTGTCTCCCTCAGTCTCTGAGTGGACATCTGTCTCTGCTCTGGTGTCCTCTCCCTGTGTGTCCTCTCTCTGCTCAGTTTGTCTTTGTTGAAGAGGTGAGGACTCTTCTGTCTTCACGCTCTGTGGAGTCAGACCAGGACTCAGAGAGGGGAGCTGAACAGCTGCAGGAAATAAGAGAATACACACTTAGACATACACGTGCAGTCTTGTGTCATGAACTTTTCTGTAGTCTACTTTAAAGATCCCATGACATGGTACTTCTTGATGCTTTTATATGGCGCCTTAGTGCTTCCCTAATACTGTAAATGAATCCTTCTCCAAAATCAAGCCTCAGTGCATGAGAGAGCCTCATGAAGACAGTCAGTCATAAAAATGTCTCTGAAACAATTTATTCTGGGCATTGTTGCAGAGACAGGCCAGTGCAGCGGGTGGGGGTGTGGCCAAATACGCCACTGTTTCCTGGATTAGCGGTGCGCTGTCACCCACTTGCACGTTTTAAGCGCTTAGGAAGATATGAGATGCGTCTCATTAAAAAAAACACATTTCTACAGAAAATAAAATTAAACCACTGCTGTTTCAGAGGTTTAGAGGCTCGGATAAAGGACATCCAAGCCTGGAGAGACTCTTACCAGGCAAAAAAAAAAAAACGCATCTCGCATTTCGTAGCTCGTTTGCGGTCCAAATTCTCTGGGCCGAGTTCCAGAGACGGGGTGGACATCCAGATGGGGGGTGGAAACCTTTCCCCGAGTGTGACATCAGAAAGTTCCCTTGTTCAGAATCGTCTCTTTGGGCTGTCTTTTTTTCAAACGCGGAAAAGGATCGCAAATGCTTCGTTTATACATTTTGGGTCAATAGGTCAGACCCTCCAGGAATTCGCGATGTTGCGATTTGCAACTTCAACGCAACTTCAGCCAATCCCCGTGAATTCAGGGCGGTGTTGCAATTTTGACCAATCACCGCAACTTTTCCGCAATTTTTACTAATTTTGACCAATCATCAATCATGAACGTCGACCAACTTCCTTCTGTGTAGGAGACGTAACTGAGATGAGGTGCACGGTGCGTTTGTGTGTGTGTGTGTGTGCGGCAGAGGCGGTGGGTCACGTGAGTGTGGGTGTGTGCACGTACGGAAGTGTGTGCGTGTAAAAGCGCGCGCTCACCCGTCACACAGAGGAGAGAGTCAGGGTTGGGCTGTAGCCGTATTTTTTGTTGACCGCAAACCATTCATTCATCTTTCACGTTAATCTGTTCATCCTGCTGGTTTTCATGAGTTCCATTTCATCCTGCTGCGCTGTCATAGCTGTGTGCGCTCTTTTTGTAATAAATGCACAAAACGCATATCTGGATCTCAGCGTTATCTGTCACCATAGCCTCCTCTTTGCGCGTCACAAATCTGCGAGCCATAGGACCCAACCTCATATTCTCGGAATATGAGGTTGGAATATGGAATCCGCAACATTCTGCTTTACTTCCGTGTGACAAAACGAAACTGCGGCCGTGTCCCCAGTTCCCAGAGCGCACAGCTCGGAGCGCGGCCCGAAGGGGGCTCAGACTGCAGTCAAGGAGGTGCACACTTGCTCAGCCCAGACTGCAGTCCCGGACATTGAGACCCGGACCGCGTGTTAACAGCGCATGGGACAAAAAAGAAGTGGGACAGCAGTCGTCGCGCCGGTGTACTGTCGAAATGTGTGACGCACATGCCCTTCAAACCACGCTCCGAGCCGCGCGCTCTGGGAATTGGGACACGGCTTCTAATGGCAAAGAAACATGTCTGCAGCGCCATTTGCCCACAAAAATAACAGCAAAAGACCGCGCGAAACAGTTCCCCTCCTAGTAGTAATTTATTTTCGATGTTGGTAAGGTTGTTTTAGGACCATATCTGTGATCTCTCTGTCTTTGTATTATTCTTTGTCAGTAATAACTCAGTATTCAAAATATTACTCAATTTTAATTACAAAAAGCGAAAATCGCAACTATTTAATCGCAACTTTCACTTCCTCCCGCAACAAAATCGCAACAAAAACCTTAAAAGCACCGCAACTTTCATCGCAACTTTTTGGAAAAGCTCCCGCAAATTCAGGCATTTTAGCCCGCAACAATCACAAAAAATGCCCGCGAAATCCTGGGGGGTCTGATAGGTGTTCCTTTTATCAGAACATACTGACTGTTTTGGATACACTGAGGACCAGCTGGGATCTGAAGCCACTGTGAAACTGTTCATTGCCAATGTCAGTTCTTGAGCTGCTTGATGTTTGTTTTTTGCACGTAGATGACCGCGTCATCTGCATATAACTGGCACTGAAGGCTGCAGCTACCTGGGAGATCATTTATATAAAGGCAGAATAATAATGGCGATAAAGCTGAGCCTTGTGGTAGTCCTAGCTGCTTTACACAATTTGGTGATGTAGAATTCCATACTCAGTACATAGTGTAGATAATTTATTGAGTAAAATGTGGCCGCTGACTGTATCAAAGGCTTTCTTGAAGTCTAGGAACCCTGCTCCAACAACACCTCCTCTGTCAGTGTTCAGTTTGTTTTTTCAAAAGAAAGCATATGGCTGTTTCTGTAAAATGGTGTTTCCTAAAGCCAAACTGCATTTGGTGGAGATGAAAAGAACTGTCATTTAGGAGGCTCATAAATTGTTCTGTTACACATTTTTCAAGTATCTTAGATACTACTGGAAAGATACTTATCTGTCTGTAGTTGCCTGTTTCTGTTGGATCTCCAGATTTAAAGACTGGTGTAATTGCTGAACTCTTCCAAGAGTCTGAGAAGGTGCTTGAATTTATTGATTCACTTTTAATAAACATTGTACTTAGCCCAAATGCATCTTTGGCCATAGAGTTTTTTAGACCACTGATTATTTTATCAATTTGCATATGTGATACTGTATTCAGCTCAAAAGTGGGTTCATCAGTAGCAGCAGACATCACAGCAAGGCCTGTGTCTGCCACTAATGAAACCTCTTGTGACAGACTCTTAACAGAGTCCACAAAATATGTATTGAAGGTAGGGATGCAAATTATCGATCAATTAATTAATTGATAGTTGATCGATCGAGTAACGATTAACTGATAAGCAGCGTTTTTCACCTGAATTTTTGTGTTTCAATAGGGTCTTTAAGAATATAAGCTATAAGATGCGTGAAAAGTCCCTCAGTCGTCCAGGTAGAATCCATGATCAAAGGAGAAGTTCAATTTGTCAACTGGACAAAGTTTGTTTGGTTGAAAACGTTTCGCCGCTCATCCGAGAGGCTTCGTCAGCTCTGCTGCAGAGCTGACGAATGGATGAGCGGCGAAACGTTTTCAACCAAACAAACTTTGTCCAGTTGACAAATTGAACTTCTCCTTTGATCAATATAAGCTATAGTATACATAACAGAGTCAGAAATATATCATAGTATTATTATATTGTATATTCCTCAATTAATTATTCCTTAGTAAAAAGCAGACAAATGTATTGATGCTGAATAACAAAATACAGTAATCCCTCGCTCTATCGCGGTTCACGGATTTTTTTAATTTTTTACACAGGTCTACAGGTCTACAGTGTAACATTTTTTTATAGTGTAACATTGTGTTCTGCATGTAAACTGTGGATAAATCTCGGATTACAGGCCACTTTTGACTCAAACAAAATCGTAGACTAAGACATCGAGCTTCTATGATTTGAAAAGTGCTAAAGTTTGTGTTATTTGGAGACCGCACGGGGCACATTACATGCTCGGGGAATATATTATATGCCCCGAGCTATGGCTAGAAGTCGCGCTAGGCTAACGCAAATCTAAAACATCTCTGGAAGTACTCCATATGACACCAAAGTGCTATGGGTGAGTAAAACAACTTGTTTTATTACCGAAATAAGGCTCAGACTGTAAAAAACGTTACTCCTCCTTTAAGGTCATGGAAGAGTGGCCCAGCCAGTCTCCAGACCTTAACCCTACAATTCAACTGTACAACTCACCCACTGCACCAGACTATAGAGGGACAGAGGAGCTCATTCTCCAACAGGCTCCTACAGCTCCGCTCAAACAGAGAGAGATACAGGACTACATTCATACTATAATACTCCCTACAACTGTACAACTCACCCTTATGTAATGATAACCTTATGTCCTGTCAGTCATCATATCATTGCACTGCCTTTGTCTCTTGTATAGAGCTGTGATTTTATATTTTATTACTTATTTTTCAATTTTATTCATTTATTTATATAATTATGTCTTATTTGACACCTGTCTCTTGCCATCTTTTTTGCTACTTATTTAGAATTTATTATTACCATTTATTTTTAACTCTTTGTTCTAACATTATATTGTGAAGAGTGAGCTACTGTGTCCAAATAATCTCCCTTGTGAATCAAAGTTTGTCCAAGTCCAAGCTCAGAGTTGCCAAGCGACAGCCACAAAACCTTAATGATTTAGAGATGATCTGCAAAGAAGAGTGAACCAAAATTCCTTCTGATATGTGCACAAACCTGGTCATCAACTACAAGGAACGTCTGACCTCTGTGCTGCAAACAAGGGTTTTGCTCGAGGGTTCAAATACTTATTTCACTCAATGAAATGCAAATCAGTTCATATATTTCCTTTAAAATTATTTTCTGGATTTTCTTTTTGATGTTCCATCTTTCACTATTAAAATAAACCTACCATTAAAATGACAGACTGTTCATTTCTTTGTCAGTAAACAAACTTACAAAATCAGCAAAAAGATCAAATACTTATTTCCTCCACTGTACATAATTTTTTTGTTTTCTTTGTGCTGTTAATATTTTACTTTTTGCTTTAATATTTTTTAAATTATTATTTACTAATTTCACTGATTATATTACGTTATTTCCATCCGGAAATGATGTAATGTTATCAGCAAATAGCGTGTAGAGTCCCTCAGTCGTCCAGGTAGAATCCATGATAAAAGGAGAAATTCAATTTGTCAACTGGACAAAGTTTGTTTGGTCGAAAACGTTTCGCCGCTCATCCGAGAGGATTCGTCAGCTCTGGTTCTAGTGCTGGTTAGACCCTGTTTATATCTAGCTGCAGGGAGGAGCTCCCTACACTGAAATAGCTCTGAAACCATCTCCACTAATCTGTCTCTTTGTTTTTCAAATTTCTCTGGCGACTAGTTTAGCCTCCCTATTCTCCCTATTTTATCAGCAAAATAAATATAGTGCCGATAGATTTTTTTTCACCGCTACCTCTAACAAATACTATTTACAACAGGTGTGATGAATGAAATTTTCTACTAGACAAACGTTATTAATCCATAGGGAAACTGTTTTGGGTACGGTAGCTCACTCGTCAAATGTAATATATAATATATAACTGAGGGTAAAAAGAAAAAATGGATGGAATAGCAACCAAAGAGCAATAAATTGTGTCAGATGAGACATAATTGTAAATAATGATAATAAATGTATATGTACAAATCAGATTTAAATAGAAAAGTAGTAATAAAATATAAAATACAATATCAAATAAGATGTACCAACTATATACAGTTGTGGGGAGTATTGTCTAGGGAGTATTATATTATCTATTGCACAAGGGTGAGTTGTTGTACAGTTGTAGGGAGTATTATAGTATGAATGTAGTCCTGTATCTCTCAGTTTGAGCGGAGCTGTAGGAGCCTGTTGGAGAATCAGCTCCTCTGTCCCTCTATAGTCTGGTGCAGTGGGTGAGCAGGAGTGTCGATGATGGAGAGCAGTTTGTCCAGTGTCCTCCTGTCCCTCATATTGATAAATGTCTCCAGTAGATATTTGTAGAAATAAGTATATCCTATTTAAATTAGCAATTATTAATGTACTGCCAACTTACATAGCCCTCTGCTGACATGTTGCTGCTCCAGCTCTTGTATTGTTGGGGCAATGCCACCTGGTTGGTTGTGGTGGTCTCCATCAGCCCCTGTGTCCCTGTGTGCAGCTGAACAGCTGAGTGAAGCTCTCCAGTCTTCATCACTGTCAGTGTCAGAAGAGTTCTCTGTGTCTCCCTCAGTCTCTGAGTGGACATGTGTCTCTGCTCTGATGTCCTCTCCCTGTGTGTCCTCTCTCTGCTCAGTATGTCTTTGTTGAAGCGGTGAGGACTCTTCTGTCTTCACGCTCACAGCACTAAACTCTGGGACAGACCTGAAAAATATAAGAGACATTTGTATATTTTGAAGGATGTGATTAAAATGATTGTTTGTGATAAAACTATGATTAAGAATTTCAAGGTTTTCTGCTACAGTTTTCAGAGACTGTTTTTATGTGATGTGATAAAGTCTATACAGGATGTGGCGGCCTCTGCACTCACACGCTGTGCAGTCAGGCGGTTTCAGTTCCGTTATGTTATGCAGAAAACAGATAAGAAGAAGTCTCGTTGCCATGACAACCCAGCCCATATATGAGGAGTGGAAAATCACTTAACTTAAAGACAATGTACTCAATTTGCATATTTTAATGTTCATGAATTGTGTGCATCAAAACAGTGGGTGCAAGATAGTTGGGTGTCTCTTTCTTCGTGCCTGACGTGAGCCCCACATACTGTGTGCAGTCAGGGATTACGTTGAGAGACCCTGGATATCCGTGTTTAGAATTGGATGTCAGGGAATAAATATTTTGATTTTGAATTGGTTCGTATACGGGTCTTCCTTCAACAGAGCCCACGCTACAGTTTCAAACCCAATCTGAATATTTGTAATAGAAATGAATAAGTATGAATAACCAAATAAAGAATTGCAGTTTGAAAGTGTCTGAGACTCACACTTGCAGCTGATCTTCCTGTTTGATGTCGTGTTCTTCTTTAATCTGTGGAGTCACCCATCGAGTTTGAGGTAATGGGGCAGACGTGACATTATCATAACTGCAACGACAATCAAATAATAAAGTTGTGTGAGAGTAATGTACGCTGTGGAACATCTTAGCCATTACTTTAGATTTACATTTACGTTTTTAATGAAGTAGTTTATCCTAGAAAACAAGCAGCTACGACAACAAGCAGCAAACGCACCTTTCCTTTGCACTGAAAATGACGTTTTCAGATACAGAATATCGCATTCGTGTCCCGAAAAACGTTTATACAAAGTACGTTTTCAAATGATAAGCAGAATTTACCTGTCAAGAAGAAATTTCGCGACCAACGCGTCAGTCTTTAGACCCTTCGTCTGCTTCAGTGCGCGCCATCGCTGGAAGGAATCTCCAAGAATCACCTTCGTTTGGCTTCGCTCCTTTTCCCCTTGTCTTCTTCTTTCAGCGACCTCAAAAACGGACTTTCTTTTGCGGCTAACTGGTAGTGGATTCTTGTCTGCCATTGCAACAAACTTTGTGCAAACTGTGAGGAAGCTGCAGTTGGAAAAAGCCGCTCAGAACCGCTGTGTTGGTGGAGTAAACAGAGTCTTGTGTGTGGAATGCGGAAGAGGCGCGCGTAAAACACGTGCCTCGAAAAACGATCGATTCTCCCGGGAAAATCCAAGTGCGCGGAGCACGGGCCGCTCAGAACAAAATAGACCTACAACAAACCAGACCGGATCCACGTTCCTGTTCTGCTTTGCTCCACCTTGGAACCAGTCACGGCCCTCGAACACGGAGGACAGCTCACAGTCTGGCGGATCCAGCCGGTGTTCTGCATAGTTCTTATTACAGATCCACGGTGCTCTGTTGAAATGGACTGCCCCATCGAAATGACGTGTTTTACGCGCGCCTCTTACGCATTCCACACACAAGACTCTGTTTACTCCACCAACACAGCGGTTCTGAGCGGCTTTTTCCAACTGGAGCTTCCTCACATTTTGCACAAAATTTGTTGCAATGGCAGACAAGAATCCACTACCAGTTAGCCGCAAAAGAAAGGTGATTCTTGGAGATTCCTTCCAGCGATGGCGCGCACTGAAGCAGACGAAGGGTCTAAAGACTGACGCGTTGGTCGCTACATTTCTTCTGGACAGGTAAATTCTGCTTATCATTTGAAGACATACTTTATATAAACGTTTTTCAAGACACGAATGCGATATCCTGTATCTGAAAACGTCATTTCCAATGCAAAGAAAAGGTGCGTTTGCTGCTTGTTGTCGTAGCTGCAGTAGTTAGTTGGAGTTAAGTCCTGTGCAGCGATGAGTAGCGAACTTGTTTTCTAGGATAAACTACTTCATTAAAAACGTAAATGTAAATCTAAAGTAATGGCTAAGATTTTGCACAGCGTACATTACTCTCACACAACAACTTTATTATTACTCTGATTGTCGTTGCAGTGATGATAATGTCACGTCTGCCCCACTACCTCAAACTCGATGGGTGACTCCACATATTAAAGAAGAACACGACATCAAACAGGAGGAAGATCAGCTGCAAGTGTGAGTCTCAGACACTTTCAAACTGCAATTCTTTATTTTGCTATTCATACTTATTCATTTCTATTACAAATATTCAGATTGGGTTTGAAATGTACAAATGTCTCTTATATTTTTCAGGTCTGTCCCAGAGTTTAGTGCTGTGAGCGTGAAGACAGAAGAGTCCTCACCGCTTCAACAAAGACAAACTGAGCAGAGAGAGGACACACAGGGAGAGGACATCAGAGCAGAGACACGTGTCCACTCAGAGACTGAAGGAGACACAGAGCACTCTTCTGACACTGACAGTGATGAAGACTGGAGAGCTCCACTCAGCTGTTCACCTGCACACAGGGACACAGGGGCTGATGGAGACCACCACAACCAAGTCCAGGTCAGAGCCAGAAGCTCCACTGCACAAAACTCATGTCTGTTCCCCAGATACAAGTCTGCACCAGAGACCAGAGCCACTGTGTAAAATGGAGACATGTCAGGAACTGGCGAAGGAGCAGAGAGCAGGAAACACAAATGCTCTGTTTGTAAAGAGAGATTTGGGTCTAAATATAAACTACAAATACACAGGAGAGGAACTATTCAGCTGTTCAGTTTGTAAGAAGACATTTGCCCAAAAGGTCATTGGAACAGACTTTGTGAATGATACTTTTTGAGTTATTTGAAGATTTGTGTTTGTTGCTAAATGGTGACATCCGTCCATAAGAGCTAACAGTGTTAGCCTCGATAGCTTGCATACATATGCCAATAGTGAATGCATTTTAGTACTATTTAGATTGATTTCAGTGCTAATAAGCATTGGGGTTTTTTTTTTTTTTTTTAGAAAACACAATTCTACCAAATTTCTATAATCACTGAGTAAAATGGCATTCTGGAATATATATATATATATATATATATATATATATATATATATATATATATATATATGCTGTGTACAGCACTTTGGTCGACTGTGTTGTTTTTAAAGTGCTTTATAAATAAAGTTGGATTGGATTGGATATATATATATATATATATATATATAAATAAGTAAGTAAGTTTTATATAATGTTCTGTATTTTACACAGAACAAAATGAAGCCGGCTATGTTTTATGTGAAGCGACCACAAGGTGGACCCCAGCCCAGGGCTCTTCCTGTTGAAAGTGACGACAGCTGTCTCAGTGACAGTGGGGATGATGAGGACTACATTCCCAGACCAGGTGATAAAAATAGCAGTAACAATAGTGCTGTCACTGACTATATTTCTGCATGTAACCATGTGTACATGATTTTGTTATGTAGATAAATTGTCACCTTTTTTTTAAGTATTTTTTTTTCCTACATCAGGAGATGAAAGGAGCAGTATTGAAGGTACTGAAGACAGGAGCAGCAGTGATGAAGATGCCCTTCCTACGACCAGTGCTGCTGCTGCTGCAAAACGGGGATCAGCTGCTTCTACAACAAGAAAACAGCGGGTAGCATGGAAGACAGTGAAGCAGCAGAACTCTGAAAAAGCCATCCCAACATGGCAAGGTGCTGTTTCAGATGCTGATCAAATCAGACTGCCCATTCAGTATTTCAGATACTTTTTTGATAATGATCTTTCAAATAGTATTGTGGAACAAAGCAATCTGTATTACACACAACAAAATCTAAATGGTTCCCTGAAACTGGATCAGAAAGAATTAGAGCAGTTCATTGGCACTGTAGTGTACATGAGTATTTTACGTTTGCCCTATTCTAGATTGTACTGGTCCAATGCGAGTCGAATACAACAGGTAGCTGATGTGATGACCCGAGACAGATGGGAAGAAATTAAACGGCACATTCATTTCAATGACAACATGGTTCCCAACAGCGGTGATAGGCTTTTCAAAGTCAGGCCACTTATTGATTCGCTTTTACCCAAGTTTCAGGCTATCCCTCAAGAACAAATGTTGTCTGTTGATGAGCAAATGGTGCCATTCAAAGGCTTGAAACAATATGTCCCCAAGAGGCCATACAAATGGGGTTACAAAATCTTTGTGCTCTGTGACACAAAAGGCCTGGTGCATTCATTTGAAATCTTTGCAGGGAAAATTGATACTCAATCAGGACAACCAGACATTGGGGCAAGTGGTAATATTGTGCTGAAGCTTGCACAAGTTATTCCTCCTAATGTCAACCACCTCCTGTGCTTTGACAACTGGTTTTCCTCCTTGAGTTTGTTTGTTGCGCTTGCAAAGATGGGGATACCAGCCCTTGGGACTGTGCAGCAAAACCGCCTGCAAGGGTGCAACTTCAGTACAGACAATGAAATGAAGAAGAAGGGAAGGGGGGCATTTGAAGAGAAAGAGGCTGTTGTAGACAGAGTGGAGATGAGAGCAGTCAAATGGTTTGACAACAGAGGAGTGATTGTTGCCAGCACTTTTACCAGTGCCAAGCCTGTTTCTAATGTAGAGAGATGGGACAAAAAGTTGAAGCAGGTAGTGTCTGTGGAATGCCCCAGCATCATCAGCATGTACAACAAGTTCATGGGTGGTGTTGATGCTCTTGATGCACTCATTGCTTATTACCGCATCCAAATCAGGTCAAAAAAGTACTACCACAAGTTGTTTTTTCACTTTGTGGACATGGTCATTGTCAACAGCTGGTTGTTGTATCGGCGTGATTGTGAGTCAGTGGGTGTTCCGAGGAAGAAGCAGGAGGATTTGTTGACTTTCAGAATGTCTATTGCCGAGGCACTTTGCAGGCAGGGCAAGGATCTGTCAAAGAAGTGGGGGTGGCTTTCACTGGATGTTGAAAGGGAGTTTGAAATGAAAAAACGTCGAGGTCCAACTAGGGCTATTCCTTCGCAGGAGGTTCGGTCAGATGCTGTGGGTCACTGGCCAGAGGTTGATAGTGTGCGTCAACGGTGCAAGCTCCCACTTTGTAAGGGCCATACTGTATTCAAATGTTCAAAGTGCAACGTTCACCTGTGCCTAAACAAAAATAACAACTGCTTCCGTCAGTTCCATGTGTAAGGCCGTTTCAAGTGTCTGTCCATGTAGATAATAACAAGGACAGTCAAACAGACATGACAGGAGTGAAGGTGAATTGCTTTTACTGTTCTTTTACAGTTTTTATGAGCTGTTCATGTGCATTTTTTTTCCTGAAGTTTACATGTCCTATGGAAAAAGCTCTGAGACTGTTTATAAAATTTGGTGTTATAAAACCAAAATCTTGTTTATTATTAAAAGGTATGGTTTGTAATTTGAATTTTTGATGTGTTTGTACATTCATTTTGAAATTTAAATATATTTACAATTGTTACACTTTATTCCTGTCGCTTATTTGGATCATACCTAAAATTATATTTACAATATGTGCTATAGATAAATTAACAATCCGCACTTCATTTAGGATTAGTTAGAAAACAAAAACTCTACATCACGTACAAGGACACACACAGGGGAGAAACCATTCAGCTGAAAACATTGGCCCGAAAGGATGTTCTCAAAAGTCATATGAGTACACACACATAGACTGTTTATATAAATGGACATAACTAATGCCGTAGCCGCCCTGTTCCAAATAGGAAGTTCACATGTGGCTCTTCTGGCTCCTGCTGACTGGCTCCCATTGATTTACACTGGAATATCGGGGCCCTCCTCTCTGTAACTGCTGCAGTGAGCCTCGTAATTTTGGTTTTAAAATGCCACTCTACATGATTCTGTGTATTTTTCTGTGTATTTTTTTTTCATCTATTTTCTTTGTTAAAAAAATCCTATTCATAATATCGAGTCTGGCTTAAAATTCATCCTGTAAAACCGGGACCAAAACCGGGACTAAACCAGGTCTAAACCAGGACTAAACAAGGACTTAACCAGGTCTAAAACAGGACTAAACCAGGTCTAAACCAGGTCTGAACCAGGACTAAGGTGGGTGTGTCCCCCCCTCTTGGTAGATCTCGACACACCATCAACCTCAAAAGTAGATCTCGGTTAAAGAAAAGGTTGAGCACCCCTGGTCTAAAGACTGACGCGTTGGTCGCTAAATTTCTTCTGGACAGGTAAATTCTGCTTATCATTTGAAAACGTACTTTATATAAACGTTTTTCAGGACACGAATGCGATATCCCGTATAGGGAATGTTGCACTAGAGTCTGTGTTGCACTGGGACAAGTTATGCTGTTGCACACGCTAGCAAAACAAGATGGCCGTTTCCCAATTCACCGACGGCACGCTTGTTAGCGTCCTTGGAACGGGATATGCGTCATATCCGGCGCGACAAGGGCCGTTCCATTCGTTTTTTCCCCCCTGCACCGTCAAGACGAGCTCTGAACGGCGCCGTCGTTTCCATGGAAATCGGGGCGTGGACCAAGTGTGCAAACATGCACGCTCCGCACACTTAAAAGCCCCAGCATGCACAGCGCGGGACTACAAAGACCGACTCGCCAGCGACATCCACAAGTGAGAGTTGCGACGTCACTATAAAATATACGTACTGGTTCACCTCACCTACAACTATGCTACATGAAACTCTTCATAAACTACGCTAAACATGTGTGACAGTAGCCGTAACGGCATAGATCACGGCACCTGTATTACCGTTCACATGCTTTTCCCCTTACACTTCTATATTTCCTTTGCTGTTGTAATGCTGGATATTCTACAGTATCGCCATGTCCAGCGTTTACTCTAAGTTGCGCACTGTGCGCACATTCTCAGCGCACAAGAAAACTTGTGCAGCGCACTGTAAATCAGGGATGAAAGAGCTTTTTATTCAGCCGCGGGGGCATTTTTTTTATATCTGCAAAGTGCGAGCCGCGCGGGGGGGGGGTTCATTTCGGATGTGGAGTTAGTGTGTGTTTGCTCAGACGCATTAAAAATTAGGGGGAACATTGGCCATGTCCCAATTCCAAGTATTACTAGTCGCAATAGTATAATATTTTTGTCTTTAGGGAACAAGGAGCAGACCACCCGGCTCATTGAGCTGAGGCGGGACCTGTTCAATTTCGCAGGCGGCCATGTGAGAAACGTAGTGCACTAAGGACAGAGCGAGTATGCGCCGTCTCGACGACAGACCGACGGCACACTCACAAGCGTGCCGTCACTGAATTGGGAAACGGCCGATGTTAGTAAAATACAAACCCGAGATGTTCACTACGTGTTTGGTTATTGTAATTTCACTGCTGCCATGCTTCAGTAAAGCAAGTGAACAAATGGAACATGTTTTTTTTTAATTTATAAGCAAACACGTAGTGAACATCTCAGGTTTGTATTTGACCATCATCTTGTTTTGCTAGCGTGTGCAACAGCATAACTTGTCCCAGTGCAACACAGACTCTACTGCACAAGGACACACACACACACACACACACACACAAAATCCATCTGTATACGTATTTCTTTTTCACTAGTGGGGAATAAATCACTTCTATGGCTCATTATAGATACAAACTGACTGCAAACTAAAGTAATTAATTCTGCATGTATATTCTTTATTACAATGTGATTACATTTGGTGAATGATTTTATTTACTTTTTGTCCCAAGACTACTTCATTCAGTTTTTTTATTTATACATTATTTTATCTTAAGGGCTAAGTTTGATTATAAATAAATTATACATTTGAATGTGTAAATACTGTGTATATATAACAACTAATAAACCTAACCAGGCAACCGGTGTTGTTCACTACTGGACTTCCAGTGATTTTAAACACATTTGTGTCATGACATGTTAACCAGAACTCCAAATCACCATTAGGCTCTATTAAAAAAAAAAAAAAGTAAAGGTATTATAACAACAAATAATTGAGTGTATGATAATGAATATTATAGTAATAGTAATAGTTTAGTATTGCTGGGTTTCAGATGACATCCCAGTTTTTTATGTCAATATTAATAGAAATTTAATATTGTCAAAATGCAATATAACCTTTAGCGGAAGTGCACGGCAGATGCGGTCCACCGCAAGGGGAAGTTTACAAGTGAACAGGCTGATACGCTAACGTGAGCGCAGTGATATGAGTCGGCAGACACAATACGCAATGGCTAAGTTCGCTGCTGGATGTTTCGTTGACAACTGTTTGGGACGCAAATATATCACTTTTCGGACAAATGTTTTGTTTTGAGAAGAAAAACAAGCTTTATTTAATGTTCCAGAGAAGCTACCGGACCTCCCTACGTGGGCTTGAGAAAGCGAGCCGAACCGGGATCAGCTGAGACTGTCAGAGGTAAGCCGGTGTCAACACACAGAACTTTTAGAAGGAAACCCATACAGATTAACATTTTTTTTAAAAACAAAAAAAAACGCACTATCCCTTTAAATCCTTGTTGAGTTAATTGGTTAGCCCAAGGGGAGGGGCTAAGGGGTTATATAAAGGGGGAGCTTTGCTCAGTTTGTTGTCTGTCCTTGGCCTGACTATGGGTGCTGGCTGCTGTGAAGGTGTCTGTATATACTTTTTGTAAATACTTCTGGTTTTTGGGACTTGTTTTTTTCACTGTAAATATTTGCACTTTTTACACCGGACTGTGGTGCAAATAAAGGAAATACACTTAAGCAAGTATTTAACTGTGCCATCATTTTTTTCCCTCATATTTTGTCCGAACGAACCCGTGACAATCAGGCCTACCCCAGAGTTCAATGCTGTCTATGTGAAGAAAGAACAAACTGTAGTATTACAGGTTGACCTGTGAAACTGTGAGAAGCACCTGTTTTACTGTTGCCATTGTAACAGACTCAGATTCTGGGCCTGTTGGGCAGATTAAATGTTTCCTGTAAAACACAGGGAAAGAATGAGACAGACATATTTATTTACAGAATCATGTATTTTAATTTCAATCTTCAGCTTTAACAACTGTTTCTTGGTTTACAATTCACAATCAGGCAATAAAATGTCATGTATATCACTTTTTGGACAAATATTGTTTTGAGAAGAAAAACAAGCTTTATTAAATGTCCCAGCTAACTTATCGGAACTCTTTATTTATTCTTTATTTAATAGGGACAGGACAGTGCATATTAATGAACATCTGCAGCATTGCAGTGTAAATATGCCAGATTATAGCAAGAATGCTAATTTCCATCTGTAGTCCCTAGGCAGGTGACACCACAGCAGCAACTACTTTCGTGAGCTACAGAATCAGAGCAGAACTGGGCTAAGTCAGTGTTAATGCACAACACTGCTGAAGGGGACGCCATACAGATTCACATAAAAAAAATAAAAATAAAAAACGTACTATCCCTTGTCCGTGCCAGAGCTGAGGTACAGGGGGTCCTGCAGGTGTTGCTTCTCTCAGTTTGCAATGGTGCCCCTCTGGTGGTGCAGCAAGGAACAGCATGGAAACACTATTATGATACTGTTTCAAAGATTCAAGATTCAAAGCTTTTATTGTCATATGCACAGTAAATTAAATTCTTACTTTGCTGCCCACCCTGGATGCCAAGAGCATGCAAAAAAATTAAAATTGATAAATAAGATAAAGAGAAGCATGTAAAAAAGTATAATCAAATAGAAACAATCTTTACCGAATATACACTATGAAAAATATAGGCTCGGTGCTATGTACATATTTACAGATAATGCGTAACATTGGTTTTATGTGCAACTGGCAGTAGTAAAAATGGGGTGTAAACATGGTTGATATAGTGCAAAGTGTAAACATTCGAGCAGTTACACGTGCAGCTGTAATCTGACAGATTATCTTAACAGTTGGTCAATAATAGTGCAAATTACTCATGTGCAAAGTATAGGTCAATCAATGTCCAGGAGGGGGGGCTATTGCTCAGTGGTTCAAGAGTCTGATAGCAGTTAGGAAGAAAGAGTCCTTGAGTCTAGTAGTCCTGCTTTTCACACTCCTGTACCTCCGGCCTGAAGGTAATAGCCCATGTTGGGGGTGGGTGGGGTCTTTGATGTCCTGGTCCCAGATAAACAGTGGCGGATGAGGTCTCCTCTCCTTCCTTATGTCCACTATCATCTCTTTGGTCTTGTCTGTGTTGAGAGTGAGGTTGTTGTCCCCGCACCATGTCACCAGACTGTCCACCTCCCTCCTGTAGGCCGCCTCGTCTCCGCCTGTGATACGACCTATCACAGCGGTGTCGTCAGGAAACTTCAGGATGATGTTTTCGGGGTGGGATGCGACGCAGTTGTGGATGAACAGGGTGTAGAGGATGGGGCTGAGGACGCAGCCCTGCTGGGTACCGATGTTAGTGGTGATGCTGGCTGAAGTTCTGTTTCCAATCCTGACAGACGGGGCCTGCCAGTCAGGAAGTCCAGGAGCCAGTCACAGAGGGCAGGGTATAGTCCAAGTGTTGACAGTTTGTGGGTGAGTCTGTGGGGGATGACTGTGTTGAAGGCGGAGCTGTAGTCAATAAAGAGTATCCTGACATAGGAGTCTTTATTTTCCAGGTGGGAGAGTGAGACATGGAGGGTGGCGGCGATGGCATCAGAGGTGGACCTGTTGGGCCTGTAAGCATATTGTTTCTATGGGTTGTTTTCAGATTCTACAATGAGATGATGTCATACTCCCAAATGGAGCCAGGTTTTTTTTTTTTAATAGAGCCAAATGGCGATTTGGAGTTCTGGTTAATATGTCATGACACCAATCTGTTTAAAATCACTGGAAGTCCAGTAGTAAACAACACCGGCGGCCTGATTAGTTTTATGGATTTTAATAGCGAAAAAAATAGTGAAAAAACATTGAATACACAGAAAAATACACAGAATCATGTCGAGTGACTTAATTCAAACATTTTAAAATCAAAATTACAAGGCTCACTGCAGCAGTTACAGAGAGAAAGGCCCCAATATTCCAATGTAAATCAATGGGAGCCAGTCAGCAGGAGCCAGAAGAGCCGCATGTGAACTTCCTATTTGGAACAGGGCAGCTACGGCATTAGTTATGTACATTTATATAAACAGTCTATGTGTGTGTACTCATATGTGATTTGAGAACATCCTTTCGGGCAAATGTTTTCTTACAAAATGAACAGCTGAAGGGTTTCTCCCGTGTGTGTCCTCATATGTTTTATGAGATTAGTACTGTCGGCAAACGCTTTCTTGCAAAATGAACAGCTAAATGGTTTCTCCCCTGTGTGTGTCCTCATATGTGTTTCAAGACGATTCTTTCGGGCAAATGTTTTCTTACAAACAGAACAGCCGAATGGTTTCTCCCCTGTGTGTGTCATCATATGTTTTTTGAGATCAGAGCTTACAGGAAACACTTTCTTACAGACTGAACAGCTGAATGGTTTCTCCCCTGTGTGTATCCTCATATGTAATTTGAGATCACCCTTTCGGACAAATGTTTTCTTACAAATAGAACAGCTGAATGGTTTCTCCCCTGTGTGTGTCATCATATGTGTTTTGAGACTAGTATAATCAGCAAACACTTTCTTACAGACTGAACAGCTGAATGGTTTCTCCCCTGTGTGTGTCCTCATATGTGATTTGAGATCACCCTTTTGGGCAAACGTTTTCTTACAAACAAAACAGCTAAAGGGTTTCTCCCCTGTGTGTGTCATCATATGTAGTTTGAGATGATCCTTTCGGGCAAATGTTTTTTTTACAAATAGAACAGCTGAATGGTTTCTCCCCTGTGTGTGTCATCATATGTATTTTAAGATGACCCTTTACAGCAAATGTTTTCCTACAGACTGAACACCTGAATTCCTCTCCTGTGTGAACTCTCCTGTGTATTTGTAGTTTATATATAGACCCAAATCTCTCTTCACAAACCGAGCACTTGTGTTTCCTGCTCTTTGCTCCTTCGCCAGTTCCTGACATGTCTCCATTGTCCACAGTGGCTCTGGTCTCTGCTGCAGACTTGTGTCTGGGGGACAGATGTGAGTTTTGTGCAGTGGAGCTTCTGGCTCTGATCTGGACTTGGTTGTGGTGGCCTCCATCAGCCCCTGTGTCCCTTTGTGCAGGTGAACAGCTGAGTGGAGCTCTCCAGTCTTCATCACTGTCAGTGTCAGAAGAGTGCTCTGTGTCTCCCTCAGTCTCTGAGTGGACATGTGTCTCTGCTCTGATGTCCTCTCCCTGTGTGTCCTCTCTCTGCTCGTTTGTCTTTGTTGAAGCAGTGAGGACTCTTCTGTTTTCACACTCACAGCACTAAACTCTGGGACAGATCTGAAAAATAGAAGAGACATTTGTACATTTCAAACCCAATCTGAATATTTGTAATAGAAATGAATAAGTATGAATAACAAAATAAAGAATTGCAGTTTGAAAGTGTCTGAGACTCACACTTGCAGCTGATCTTCCTCCTGTTTGATGTCGTGTTCTTCTTTAATCTGTGGCGTCAGACCGGGACTCAGAGAGGGGAGCTGGACAGCTGCAGGAGATAAGAGAATACACACTTACACATACATGTGCAGTCTTGTGTCATGAACACACTGTGAACTTGTCTGTAGTCTACTTTAAGGGTGATGGGTGTCTTTTCTGTCCATTAAGTTGTAAATGGGTCAGTGGTGTTTTACAGTTTTCAAATGCTTAAAGATCCCATGACATGGTACTTCTTGATGCTTTTATATGGCGCCTTAGTGGTTCCCTAATACTGTATATGAAGCCTTCTCTGTGAAATCAAGCCTTGGTGCATGATAGAGCCTCTTGGAGGGAGGCCTATTCAGACTCTGTACTCTGTACACTTTATTCTGGGTGTGTCGCTTGAATCCAAATGAGGAGGACAGAGATGGGCCAGTGCAGGCGGGTGGGGATGTGGCCAAATACGCCACTGTTTCCTGGTTTAGCGCTGTGCCTTGTTCTGTGTGTGTAAGAGAGGAAGAGTGGAGACGAAGAAGTGACTTTATTGATCTCACACAGGAGAATCTCTTCTCTGCATTTAACCCATCCTGTTATTAGGAGCAGTGGGCAGCACATTACTGCGCCCGGGGACCATCTCCATGATCTTGTGGCTTAGGCTTGGTCAGGACCACAGCTGGAGGATTTTACCTATGGTGCGTGAGCACTAGCTACTCAGCCACTGTGCTTCCAAAAGGGGAGAAGCGATTTGCAAGTCCAGCTCTGTAATGTCCCATGAAAAAACACTCGTAGGCAAATTTCCACAGAAAATAAAATTAAACCACTGCTGTTTCAGAGGCTCAGAGGCTCGGATAAAGGACATCCGAGCCTGAAGAGACTCTCACGTCTCTCCAGGCAAAAACAAACCACAGCTAGCAGCTAGTAGCTCGTAGTTCATTTGCACAAGGGCCATAAAAGTAGCTTGTTCAAAATCGCCCGTTTGGGCTGTATTTTTTTCAAACGCGGAAAAGGATGGCAATTGCTCAGTTTACACAATTTGCAACCCTAAACAGGGTAGGGGAGCTCACATTAACGTTCAAAAACCTCAGAAAGTGAAAATTTCATGCCATGGGACTTTTAAAAAATGAAAATATAATGGCATACAAGATGTGTAGATTTTCTGGTATATTTAAGTGTATATTTGATCATTTCACCCATGTCCCTAGAAAATAAAATGCTGATTAAAAACATTTTTCTCCATTTAAATCCAGGGCTTTCTTAAAAATGTCATTCGGTGCAATGGACATATTGATAAAATATAATTAAATTCAGAATAACTTGAACACAAATGGAAAACACAAATGGAGATCTAGAAATAAACAGTAGGCCATTCTTTTTTTTTCCCCTTAAAGTTTGGAAGAATTTCACAATTTGTCCTAATACGGCATCAGCTCTTAACTATGGTACCAAGTTGTTTTTTTTCATCAAAGAGTAAAAACACTACAAAATTAGATAAAAGTCAAGCATGTTAGCACTTTCCCTCTTTAAATTTAAGTTATGTAAAAATCTTTTTTTTAATGTCAAAACAAACTTTTTCTGATGCATTTCACTGTAATATCAGTGTAAGTGCCATTTTATAGGTTTGATTTAAAAGAAAGAAATTTGATTCATGGTTTGCACATTTGGGGGCGCACTACTGCCTGTTCTGTTGTATTCTCATGTAATTACACGTGAAGAAATTGAACTTTGTTGAAAATAAAGAAAAGGATGGCTGGAGCAACACGGTCTTTTTCCTGTGCTGCAACAACATCAAGATGTAAATGTGTAACACAGGCTCATTAGTCATCCTTTTTTGTGAAGAGGTTAAATTATTACAAGGAGAAAACGAAGTCTGAGATTAGTAGTAAAAGGACCTGCTCAATGAGGGAACAAGCCTGAGAGGAACCCACCAATGCAGCAAAATGAACCAAAGAAAAGAACAACTACTAACTGGTAACTCGCAAAATGAGCAAAGAGAAGAAATATAAGACAACAGGAATGTTGTAGTCTTTGCAAGATGGCACTCAAGAAGAAAGCGAAGCATACTTTGTGTCATAAGCCGTGTCCCAATTCGGAGGTTGCAGCCCTCGAATTGGGACATGGCTATAGACTACTTTATTTGAACTGCTGTTGAATTCTATTGGATTGCAATTCTATCATTGCAAGGCAAATTAAACCAAACTAGTTCATAGTTTATAGTCGTTGAAAACCCATATGTACATGACACATATGGAATCTAAATTTAATTTCCCCCGATCAAGCAGAGACAGTGACACGGAGAGGGGAGGGCCGAGATAACAGAAGGAAAGAGATGCGGTACAATCAATAACAATATTCACAACATGTTTACGACAAAAACAATTGGACAGGTAAAACACACAGTGATTTTTTTCTTTGGTTACAGATGGAAGGGTGGACAAGGGAGCAGGCCAGAAACTGATTGCAAACTGAAGTAGAGGCGAACATTTCTAATAGACAGGGCAACGTGATTACATAATAACATGTATCAGAGTGTCCTGGCCAAATTGAAGAGATGTCCTTGATTCACGATACGCTGTGTAAACACAGCTGTGAAAGTCCTTGGAGTGTGTAGGAGTGCAGAGAACCAGACAAACCAAAGAGTCCCATTTAATAGCAGATTTTTCCTGGGGACTGATTTAATTACATAAGGGGCATTAATTTAGCATAATCAAATACATATTAGAGATCCAGACGAACGGGCAATTAGCCCAAGCCCTGGTTCTGCCAGACCCCCATCTTCATGTCACCTTGCAGATTCGCTAGAGACCTAGACAGTTCCTCTTGGCATACCGCATTGGCCGCAGACTGCGCTGCGCTGTTTCTGCACAGTTCTGTTAGCATGCTCACGATGGTATCCAAACAACAAGATGTATCCTCTGGTTGGAGATGTTCCTCAACCTGTATCACTTTCTGATGTAATCCCTTCACTAGGTCAGCAATGGCTCCACTGTGGTACGAAATTACAGCAGACAGCTTGGGCAACTCCTTACTTGCTGCCAGCTTCCCAATTTCCGATAGATCATGGACAATGGTGGACAAAGAGACACAAGAAATGGCACCAAAGTACATGGAAAATGCCTAGAGGACCAACTGCAGATGAATGAACGCAAGAAGGGCAATGCTTGGACCAAGGAAGTGGGGACCAGCATCCTGCGCAAACAGGACCAGGGCCAGCCAGTGCAGTTCAACTACAACATCTACATCTGCATCTCGCAAGGAACAAGCGGAACAAGCTGCTCTGATTGCTCAAGCAGAGAAGCTCAAAGAAAAACAAGATTTGGAGTTTGAGGAGCTGAAGTTAAAGGCCACTGCGACTACTGTTCCAAGAGACATCCAAGTATGCTTTATTACAATAAAACATGGATGGATGTAGCAGCAGATAACAAACCCAACAATGACTCTGAAAACTCTTAACACTGAAGTCGCCAGTCCCATCCCAATCACAGGTGGGACATGTGGTGCTACTGGGGCCGGTAACAGCAGTAGGGTTTTGGCTATTGTGCCAGTTCATGCCAAGCTTAAAGCCCCAGTGTGTAGGATTCGTGGCGCATAGGTGGATAGTCGCTATTGCACTTCCTGTTTTAGCTACGGCAGACCTCGAGGGTCACCCGGGCGCGTCGTAGCGCGGACAGCTCGCGTACCAGCGCAAGAACCGCGCGCCACTACTGTATACATAAAACGCGGTCCCGTTCACTTTTTTTTTTTCTTTTCGCATGAAAACACACATTCCCGATCATGTATCATGACAATCTATACATCAAATGAAACCTTACAGTCTCCTCTTTTTGACAATGCAATTCATTTGCCGGCACAACAATCACTCCCCGAGCACATGGGGCTTTTATACGGAAAAGCACAAAACGGAAAAGCACAAAGCTTACCTTTGAAGGCTCTGCCCAGGTCAAACTCAGCATTTCACCATAAGCTTGGTCTGAAATCTGTCCGCAAGGATCCAGCGAATAAAATCCAGTAAAACAATTTAGTCCAAAACACGTGTTAGATCCATTACGACGTGTGATCCGGCAACATGCTTGTCGTTGTTTACCCAAAACCACGAGCCTTGCTGAAGGCAAAGGCGGAGCCCAAATGTCCTTCTGCGGCTCTCGTATTCAAAATGGCTGCTTCTATATGGGGAAGATCCCCCTTTTATGTGACTATATCCAAGTCCAAAAGAATACTTTGATTTCATGATGGAAGTGAAAACACTTGGAAAACAATGTATTTTTGAATGGGTATCTTCAATTTCGGTAATTAACGGGTACAAATCTTACACACTGTCCCTTTACAGGTGTTTCAAACCAGTGGGATTTGGAAATGTTACATCTGCACAACTGCATCATTTCGCAAGTGAACGGGGATATGTTGTGGTTACATGTCTTCAGTTCATAAATGAGAAAGATGAAGCCCACTGTTCATTTGTAATAGACAAGTCAAGAGGATCACCTTTGAAACAAACAACCATTCCAAGGTTGGAGCCAACAGTGGCTGCTGTAGCTGAGAAAAAGGACAAACTAATGAAAAATGAGCTACAAATGCCATTGAAAGAATCCACATTCTGGTCTGACAATACCACAGTGTTAAGGTACATTGCAAATGACAGTGTCAGATTTAAGACTTTTGCTGCAAACAGTGTCACTTATCTGAGATCATTCCGATGTCAGTCAATAGAGAAATGTGAACTCGGAGTTGAACCCTGCTGACCAAGATTCTAGGGGCACAAAGGCAAGCGAGTTTCTTTCAAACAAATCGTGGATTCATGGACCAGACTTTTTGAGTAAGGACAGTAAAGCTTGGCCAATGTCACCAATAATATCAAAGGATATTCATAATGACACAGAGGTGAAGGTTATGAGTGTGAACATTGACATTGTGCAGGCTGATCCAGTTGGTAAACTTATTTGTCACTACTCAGGTTGATTCAGGCTAAAAAAGGCTATTGTCTGGAGGCAGAGGCTAAAATAGGTTCTTAAAGGTCCCATGACATGGTACTTCTTGATGCTTTTATATGGCTCCTTAATGGTTCCCTAATACTGTAAATGAATCCTTCTTCAAAATCAACACTCAGTGCATGAGAAACAGAGATAAGATGAGAAAGAGTAATTTTTCTCTCTCTGAACAGTCCATTATGGGACTTGTTGCTTGAATGCAAATGAGGACAGAGATGGCCTATAGTAGAGGGTGGGGGCGTGGCCAAACTCTCCGCTCTCAGCTCTCCGCTCTGATCCATTTCCGCGTTTTTGCGCGGAGAAGAGATGAGAAGCGTTCCATTGAAAAATAAACACATTTCCACAGAAAATAAAATTAAACCACTGCTGTTCAAAGGTCCAGAGGCTCAGATAAAGGACTTCCGAGCCTAGAAACACTCGGACGTGCCTCCAGGCAAATAAAAAAACGCATTTCGCATTGCCTAGCGCAGTCGCGGTCCAAACTCTCTGGGCGTGATTTACAGAGATGCTGAGTAGAGACACAGACGGGGGGTGGAGCTGCATTTTTCGATGTGACGTCACATAGTTGCCTTGTTGAGAATCGCCCGTTTGAGCTGTGTTTTTTTCGAACGCAGAAAAGGACCGCAAATGCTCAGTTTAGACATTTCGCAACTTTTAGCCATGGGGGGGCCCTAAACAGGGTAGGGGAGCTCACATTAACGTTCAAAAAACCTCAGAAAGTGAAAATTTCATGCCATGGGACCTTTAAGGTCAAACAAGGTTGAAAGTCATTTGACAGATGCAGAGCTAGAAAATGCTGAGATTGTAAAATTTTGCCAAGTTTAAAGTTGCAACAATGAGATACACTTTACAAAAGGGTGAAAAAGTTAAAAGAGTCATGTTGTCAAACTAGATCCTGTAATGGACAATGGTGTTTTAAGGGTTGGTGGAAGGTTACACCAATCCGCTTTACCATCCAGTGTGGAAACATCCTGTAATACTTCATCAGGACTTTGATTCTCAGATATTTTCACAAATAGGGAACAGTGGGAGAAACTTACCGTTATCTAAACTCAGAGAAAAATATTGGATTCCTAAAGCTGATGCAGCTCTCAGAAAAATATTATCAAAATGTGTACAATGTTGTCAGGTAAACCTGGTGACCAAAGAATGGCTAACTTTCCACATGATAGACTTATACCGGACAATCCCCTTTCACAAATGTGGGGATAGACTAAGTTAAATGTGGCAGAAGTAACGTTAAGAGGTATGGTGTTCTGTTTACATGCCTTACAACAAGAGCAGTTCATATAGAGGTTGTGCATTCACTTGAAACAAAGTCTTGTATTAACGTGTTTAAGAGGTTTGTTGCAAAGAGAGGTCAGGTTTCTGTAATGAGATCAGATAATGGCACAAATCTGGTGGGTGCCCAAAAAAGAAATGCATGAATCACTTAAAAATTGTAATCAGTCAAAAATTGCTGAGTCACTGAGTCCAAAAGGTATCACATGGACATTTAATCCAGCAGCTGCGTCTCACTTTAGAGGGATTTGGGAAAGACAGATACTTTCCATTAGGCGAATCCTCACCCAGTTATTGAGACAACAAACTCTAGATGATGAGCGCTTCCACACTTTGTTTTGTGGAGTGCACTGTCAGTGACAGACTGATAACGAGAGTATCTAATGATCCAAACGACATAGAAGCATCGATTCCAAGTCATTTGCTTCTCATGAAAAGAAAGCCCGTATTGCCACCTGGTGTGTTTCAAAAGGAGGACTTGTATTCAAAATGGCGGTGGCGTCAGGTTCAACACCTGTCTGATATTTTTTGTAAATGTTGGCCCAAAGAGAATAGGAAAAGTTGAAAAATCTGTGATTCCAAAGGTCATGAGTATCAGTGAAGACTTAAAGGAAAAGTAACGTTTTTTACAATTTGAGCCTTATTTCGGTAATAAAACAAGTTGTTTTACTCACCCATAGCACTTTGGTGTCATATAGAGCACTTCCAGAGATGTTTTAGATTTGCGTTAGCCTAGTGCGACTTCTAGCCATAGCTCGGGGCATATAATATATTCCCCGAGCATGTAATATGCCCTGTGCGGTCTCCAAATAGCACAAACTTTAGCACTTTTCAAATCATAGAAGCTTGATGTCTTAGTCTACGATTTTGTTTGAGTCAAAAGTGGCCTGTAATCCGAGATTTATGCATAGTTTACAGCTTTGCGTTTCATGTTTGGGTCCCGGGAGCTGAGAGCACACTCCGCACATGCGCACTGGCGTCCTCAACTACTCGAAACTATGGCTAAATCTCGGATTACGGATTATTGTATATTTTTGAATATTGACTAATTAATTAACAAATTTCCTTTAGTTAGGTGATTATTTTAAATTTAAAATAAAAAATATTACTTTAATATAGTAGCATATATAGTTTTATTTGTATAGTAAATAATACAAATAATATTGTAAAATAAATGCAGATATTTTTGACCTACCTACAACAGTTACAGGTCTGTTTCACCAAATGACACATTTTGTGTTAATGAATGACATTTTTCATACATTTTCATTCTAAATTGGTTTATACTTTTATCCATCAAAGAGAAACAAAAAATGTATTTAAAAAAATTATAATATATATAATTATTATACATTTTGAACATTGCACTGAATGACCAAAAAAATGACCAAAATTGTGGTGTTTGTACTTCTCGTGACAAAGGCGTCACCAGCAAAAACTAAAAAGCCAAATCTGAATCTTGTTTCCACTTTAGAGTCCTGCAGGGTCCTCAGAGTGATGTCATCACACGATACATGAGGAAAGATCAAGATTATTGTTCAAATTGGCCCTTTAACTTTGTTTTAGTGAATTAATGAAATGGCTTTTGGCAAAAACTTTATTTAAGACATTAAAAGTAGGAAATAAGTATTTGTTCCCTTACTGATTTTGTAGGTTTGCCCACTGACAAAGAAATGAACAGTATCATTTTAAGGGTAGGTTAATTTTAAACATTGATAGAATCACATTATAGAAAAATTGTTATTAATTGATTTCCATTTCATTGTGTGAAATAAGTATTTGTTCCCCTACTAACCATTAAGACTTCTGGCTCCATAGACCAGTAGACACTACTAATCAACTCATCACCCTGTTTTAACCAGTCACCTGTATAAAAGACACCTGTCCACAGAATCAGACTCCAAACTCTGCAACATGGGAAAATCCAAAGAGCTGTCAAAGGATGTCAGGGACAAGATTGTAGACCTGCACAAGGCTGGAATTGGCTACAAAACCATAAGCAAGAAGCTGGTGTTAAGGAGACAGGTGAAAGCAGCCTGGAATTTCCAAGGTTAAGGTCCTCCTGCTTAAGAAGGCACATGTGCAGGCCCACCTAAAGTTTGCCAATGAACACCTGAATGATTTAGAGCAGGGGTGCTCAATACGTCGATCGCGATCTACCAGTCGATCGCCAAGGCAGTGTGGGTAGATCGCAGTAGTAGTACTCGACACACCGGTCTTGGTCTCGAGATGAGTGCAATCATATTTCATTATGGCCGCTGCCGTCAGCAATATTTAACCCATGTGTGGGGCGGCGCTCGTCTGGAGCCGTGGACACTGCTGACACCACGCGCGCCATCAGTGCATGCAGCTTGTCCACTACAGCGTGTACCCTTCCGTATTAGCGTGTATCACAGAGCAGGTTAAACGTCCTACCTGTCAATCTGCCTCACGTCAGCATGCCCCTCCTTTTCACGCTCTTGCTCCTTCCTGCTCATAGCGCACACGCTCCCTCCTCAATGCGCGCTGTTTAGAAGTGGAAGGACGAAACTAAAAAAAAAAAAACCTAATCTGAATTTATGTTACAGTGTCCGCACAGAACAGGCCTACAGCACAGAGCAGGCCTACCACGACCTGTGGTTGAATTTTGCCTAATAAAAGTGCACAAATGCATCTGTTTGTCATGACATGCGTTTGGTAAATGTGTAAGACTAAGAGTAAGAATAAGAGTAAGGTAATGAAAAAAAATGTACACAATGTACATGAAGTTATGCAAGGTACATCAACAGGTATTGTACATGTGAAGAATTTCTGTCCAAAAATAATGTAATGCAATCAGCAAAATAAATATAATGTAATATAGATTTTTTTCCACTGCTACCTCTAACAAATACTATTTACAACAGGTGTGATGAATGAAATTTTCTACTACCAGTAGATATTTGTAGAAATAAGTATATCCTATTTAAATTTGCACTTATTGATGTACTGCCAACTTACATAGCCCTCTGCTGACATGTTGCTGCTCCAGCTCTTGTATTGTTGGGGCAATGCCACCTGGTTGGTTGTGGTGGTCTCCATCAGCCCCTGTGTCCCTGTGTGCAGGTGAACAGCTGAGTGGATCTCTCCAGTCTTCATCACTGTCAGTGTCAGAAGAGTGCTCTGTGTCTCCCTCAGTCTCTGAGTGGACATGTGTCTCTGCTCTGATGTCCTCTCCCTGTGTGTCCTCTCTCTGCTCAGTTTGTCTTTGTTGAAGCGGTGAGGACTCTTCTGTCTTCACGCTCACACCACTAAACTCTGGGACAGACCTGAAAAATATAAGAGACATTTGTATATTTCAAACCCAATCTGAATATTTGTAATAGAAATGAATAAGTATGACTAACAAAATAAAGAATTGCAGTTTGAAAGTGTCTGAGACTCACACTTGCAGCTGATCTTCCTCCTGTTTGATGTCGTGTTCTTCTTTAATCTGTGGAGTCACCCATCGAGTTTGAGGTAGTGGGGCAGATGTGACATTATCATCACTGCAACAACAATCAGAATAATAATAAAGTTGTTGTATGAGAGTAATGTACGCTGAGCAAAATCTTAGCCATTACTTTAGATTTACATTTACGTTTTAAATGAAGTAGTTTATCCTAGAAAACAAGTTCGCTACTCATCGCTGCACAGGACTTAACTCCAACTAACTACTGCAGCTACGACAACAAGCAGCAAACGCACCTTTTCTTTGCATTGAAAATGACGTTTTCAGATACAGGGTATCGCATCCGTGTCCTGAAAAAACGTTTACATAAAGTACGTTTTCAAATGATGAGCAGAATTTACCTGTCCAGAAGAAATTTAGCGACCAACGCGTCAGTCTTTAGACCCTTCGTCTGCTTCAGTGCGTGCCATCGCTGGAAGGAATCTCCAAGAATCACCTTCGTTTGGCTTCGCTCCTTTTCCCCTTGTCTTCTTCTTTCAGCGACCTCAAAAACGGACTTTCTTTTGCGGCTAACTGGTAGTGGATTCCTGTCTGCCATTGCAGCAAACTTTGTGCAAACTGTGAGGAAGCTCCAGTTGGAAAAAGCCGCTCAGAACCGCTGTGTTGGTGGAGTAAACAGAGTCTTGTGTGTGGAATGCGTAAGAGGCGCGCGTAAAACACGTCATTTCGACGGAGCAGTCCATTTCAACAGAACACCGTGGATCTATAATAAGAACTATGCAGAACACCGGCTGGATCCGCCAGACTGTGAGCTGTCCTCCGTGTTCGAGGGCCGTGACTGGTTCCAAGGTGGAGCAAAGCAGAACAAGAACGTGGATCCGGTCTGGTTTGTTGTAGGTCTATTTTGTTCTGAGCGGCCCGTGCTCCGCGCACTTGGTTTTTCCCGGGAGAATCGATCCTGACGTGTTTTACGCGTGCCTCTTACGCATTCCACACACAGAAGACTCTGAGGGCATTTTTCCAACTGCAGCTTCCTCACAGTTTGCCCATTGTTTGTTGCAATGGCAGACAAGAATCCACTACCAGTTAGCCGCAAAAGAAAGTCCGTTTTTGAGGTCGCTGAAAGAAGAAGACAAGGGGAAAAGGAGCGACGCCAATCGAAGGTGATTCTTGGAGATTCCTTCCAGCGATGGCGCGCACTGAAGCAGACGAAGGGTCTAAAGACTGACGCGTTGGTCGCGAAATTTCTTCTTGACAGGTAAATTCTGCTTATCATTTGAAAACGTACTTTAAATAAACGTTTTTTCAGGACACGAATGCGATATCCTGTATCTGAAAACTTGTAATTTTCAGTGCAAAGAAAATGTGCGTTTGCTGCTGTATTTTTTTTTGACTATCTCTGTAGCACTGGACACTCAAGGACACGCAGCTGTGATAACACGATGTACTGTCGAAATGGGCTACCAGCCTAAATCGAGTGTGGCGTCCATCGATTTACGCACCTTACGTTTTTCATTTACAGTTGTGTAGATTTAAGGCTAACCTCCGCAGACATGTCTTTAGATGAGAGGTTTTTGGATTAGAGAGTTGTATGCTGTTAAAATTTCAACTCATTTATATATTCGTAGGCAGTTCATTTCGACAGTCCTATTGCGCTATCAAATAAGGCTCTGACTGAAGGTAGCACAGAGGTAGCACATCCTGACAGCTCACTTGACCCATCAAATAACGCTCCCACTGTAGAATCACCATTATTTACTCATTTATATGAATATGTGAAGAGGTAGCAAATCTTGACAGACATATATCTCACCCAAATAATGCATCCACTAAAAGTAGTACACCTCACCATTGTAAGATAAGATAAGATAAGATAAGATAATCCTTTTTGTCCCACAATGGGGAAATTGCAGTGTCACAACGCAAGTTTCAGAAACAGTTGGAAAATATGAGCATTCATCAAAATTAAGATACATAATAATAATAATAATAAGTATGTACAATCAACTTAAAAACACAACACTGTAAGGTTAAAAGGCACAGGAACGCTGCGCAATAAATGTCTTTGCAATAAATAAAAGATGAATAAATAAATTGTGATACAGGAGACACTGAAGATGGGACAATTTCATGCAACTCAATTTAAAACAACTGGCTTGTCTCTTATTCATTATGTATGAGGACAGGAAAAGGGACAACAGAAGAAACATTTATTTACAAAAATATATACACTTCATCCAAGGAGGGAAATTTATCCCAACTGTGATGCCACTAGGAGGACACTCCAAGCGAGCCTTTAAGACGTCTTCAGGGTGTGTCTTGATCGATGTGATGTCGCCGTTTTTCAGAATCTCTTCTGCAAACTTCAAAATGCAATTTTAGGCATTCAGTTACATATAACTGGATAGATACAGTATAAGGGGAAAAAAATACTGGAAACACTGAAATCTTTACCTTTTAAAACCAAAATCCCACAGCTTCCACCATCTTGCTGCTTGTCATGAACAACAGTTTGAACAGTCCATTTCTGTCTTGGGACTTCACGGCCTGCCATCCTCAATAAGTTCCTATCATTGTGTGAAAAGCATAACAAGCATATGCCATACATGAGACACATTATCACATACAAAAGACCAAGGCCTTCAAATTTAGAAGCATGGTCTTTTCTGACATGTTGACAATCTATAAATGTTTACCACATTCATGCTATACCATCACATTTACATATTTATGTAGCAAACCCCTTAAAGGGATATGCCACCCCCAGGTCAAATTTGGGCATCTCCCCACAGTCCAGAGACTAAAATAAGTGGTGGAAAGCTTTTTCCTGCTCACCCAGCCATTGTCCGAGTCTGTCGCCACTGACCGCCGCGGTATCTGCAGCTCCTCCGCCTTAGACTGGAGTCTAACGTCGCCAGAGAAAGATTTCGGCCAAAAGGAATTAATTTGCTCGATGCGTTTCCCAATTACTGTCTGTGTAGTGCGCATTCACGCACCACGTTGTGCAACAGGGGAACTCCCTTCCCGGTGCGTAACTGGGATTCCCCTGGCAGCGTGCTGCGTGATACGGCTGTATTCTTCCGCACTGGAAAATAGTTCCCACCCAAAATGACCAAGGCAAGCTCTCCGTGTTGATTTGCACATTTATTTGCACTCGATATGAATGCGCACTACACAGACAGTAATTGGGAAACGCATCGAGCAAATTAATTCCTTTTGGCCAAAATCTTTCTCTGGCGACGTTAGACTCCAGTCTAAGGCGGAGTAGCTGCAGATACCGCGGCGGTCAGTGGCGACAGACTCGGACAATGGCTGGGTGAGCAGGAAAACGCTTTCCACCACTTATTTTAGTCTCTGGACTGTGGGGAGATGCCCAAATTTGACCTGGGGGTGGCATATCCCTTTAATAAAGAATGACCTCTGTTGCATGAGGTCAGCAGAAATCCCAATATATTATACATGCCAGAAATAGGTCTGAGGCACTTACCACTAAAATCCAGTGAGAACCTACATTTACTGGATAAATCCACATTTCTTCTGCTGGGAATTTCATCTGAATAATGGGATTCATACCAACGTATTGTTAATTCAGGTTACTGGTGTTACATAATATGGCTAGATAATAACAAAACAAATACATTACTTTTCTAAGATGCTGAAATCTTCCGTTGAACAAACATCCAGCGATCACAGCACTGAGCTGATGAATGCATTCCTGTTAGAAAACAATTAGGTGTGTAATGTAAAAACTGTACTGCAGGGGACATTAAACAAATGTAATGAACATAATATAACACACATATACAAGGTTTTCTATGTTCACATGGAAACAAAATAACAAAATACAATGTAATGAAAACGCTAACGATGCAGTCAAATGTTGAATCCAAACTATTCTCATCTGATGTAGGTATTCTCCCGCAAATCTAACATTCACATATCGTTCCTTACATGCTTAATTGGTTAAAACATACAATAAAACCAATACAGTGTCAAAATGTTACTTGCATTGTCACTGCTGAAAACAACTCCACTTCTGCCTCGGGATGCTCAAATCGACGGGCATTTAAACTGTAACAGCACGTGGTAGCTTAGCTCAACGGGCAGGCCATTTTGACAGGACAATGGTTCACCATGAATCAAGAGGACATCATATCAGTTGACTAGAACACGATGACATGTATTTATAAAAACACTCTGCCCTTCTTTATATAGTCTCCCGCCTCAGTTTGTCATCTCTATATTTCACTCTTGCCTGAGTAGCAAACTTGTTTTGTAGGATAAGTACTTCATTAAAAATGTAAATGTAAATCTAAAGTAATGTCTAAGATTTTGCACAGCGTACATTACTCTCACACAACAACTTTATTATTACTCTGATTGTTGTTGCAGTTATGATAATGTCACGTCTGCACCACTACCTCAAACTCGATGGGTGACTCCACAGATTAAAGAAGAACACGACATCAAACAGGAGGAAGAACAGCTGCAAGTGTGAGTCTCAGACACTTTCAAACTGCAATTCTTTATTTTGTTATTCATACTTATTCATTTCTATTACAAATATTCAGATTGGGTTTGAAATATACAAATGTCTCATATTTTTCAGGTCTGTCCCAGAGTTTAGTGCTGTGAGCGTGAAGACAGAAGAGTCCTCACCGCTTCAACAAAGACAAACTGAGCATAGAGAGGACACACAGGGAGAGGACATCAGAGCAGAGACACATGTCCACTCAGAGACTGAGGGAGACACAAAGCACTCTTCTGACACTGACAGTGATGAAGACTGGAGAGATCCACTCAGCTGTTCACCTGCACACAGGGACACAGGGGCTGATGGAGACCACCACAACCAACCAGGTGGCATTGCCCCAACAATACAAGAGCTGGAGCAGCAACATGTCAGCAGAGGGCTATGTAAGTTGGCAGTACATCAATAAGTGCAAATTTAGATAGGATATACTTATTTCTACAAATATCTACTGGTAGTAGAAAATTTCATTCATCACACCTGTTGATGAATGTCCAGTTGACAAATTGAACTTCTCCTTTGATCATGGATTCTACCTGGACGACTGAGGGACTTTTCACACACCTGTTGTAAATAGTATTTGTTAGAAGTAGCAGTGGAAAAAAATCTATCAGCACTATATTTATTTTGCTGATTACATTACATCATTTCCGGATGGAAATATAATGTAATCAGCGAAAAAAGTAAATAATAACTTTAAAAATATTAAAGCAAAAAGTAAAATGTTAATGGCACATTGTGGAAGAGTGGAATGCATTACCTCAGAACAACATCACGAGGCTAGTGAGGAGCATGAGACATCGCTGTCAAGCTGTCATTGCGGCAAATGGTGGAAACACCCTATTTTTGTTATTGTCATAATTTTTGGGGGTGTAATGAATTAAACTAATGAAAAAGGTGTTTTTTTTCTCATTCATTATTAGTAATATCAAAGGGAACTTTTACTTATTTCATTAAAATTTAGACCAAATAGGAAAAATATTCATATGAATAACAATATCCCTTACTTATTTTGAGTAGTGTAGAAAAATAAGTAATAAAATATAAAATCAGAGCTATATACAAGAGACACAAAAGGCAGTGCAATGATATGATGATTGACAGGACATAAGGTTATCATCAGGAGGAGTGTCTATGATGGAGAGCAGTTTGTCCAGTGTCCTCCTGTCCCTCACTGTGACAAATGTGACCCACTGTGGCAAAACCAGTCACATCTTGTCCCAGAGGCGTTTTGAGTTATTCATAGATTCTGAATATGTAGTTTCTAAGCTTTTCAACGACGCCTTACATGGAAATCTGAGAACATTCAAATAATTTGTGGCCATTTGAAAGCATGCACATCTGAAAACACAAAAGTGAGAAAAGACCTCTTGAAGATTTGTCTCATTGTAGGGCTGGGGGGCAGAATGGTGCTCATTTGCATGACATTAAGATAAGCCCTCCCCCTGCAGATCATCACTGACATCACTGTGGTGTGGTGTTAGCCTTTAGGGCAGATCAGAATTAGAAGGTACTTTGTTCAGATGGAAATATTTTTATAACAAAAAGCCCATATAATCATTCAATAATACACAGGATAATATGATAAGTCATCTGTATTGTCAATTTTTTCACATGCACTCGTGCAAGACAGGACAGAGACAATAACAATACAATAAGGAATAAGAGCACAACTGGGCGTATTAAGAAAATATACAATATGAAATGTATTATACAATGTATAATGAGAAAGAGAGAAAAAAGAATAAAGATAAAATTAAAAATACATTTAAAATTAGCTGAAATAAAAATAAAATATACATAGATATGTCATATTCTGTTCCTTACCTTTATGAAAAAAACAAAACAAAAGTGCAATGTATAACAGGAAAACTGTGTTTTCGTGTCCAAAATACTGCATTTTGAAGTACAATGCAGTAAAATTAATTATTTTTTGATAGTCTACTGGAAAAGCTTGAATTGCTTGAAGTGACTGGTGCTTTTAGCACCTAGTGTAGGTGCCTGTTAGCATTGCTTGACCCTGATGGTAAAGATTTCGCAACTAGTACTGCAGTATCTGCAATCATTATTTAATCATTAGCACTTCACACACTAGTTTAGCAGTTAACTCAATTCAAGCATTATTCAAATTAATCGCCCATCACAAATTACAAAAACTATGCTGTAATGGGAGTGTGTAGAATCCCTCAGTTGTCCAGGTAGAATACATGGCAAAAGAAGAAATTTAATTTGTCAACTGGACAAAAGTTTATTTGGTCAAATAGGTTTTGCAGCTCATCCACGCTGCTTCTTCAGTTCTGGTCAGACACTGGTGGACTCTGCCTATATCTGCCTGAAGGGAGGAGCTAACTACAATGAAATTACTTTGAAACTACACTACCTACTTGTGTTCAGTTTCTGTTAGTTAGTTGGGCCTATCAGAAAGTGATGTTCAGTGTAAGAGAGCACTTGAAATGCAACCAAATAAAATGGTCATCCCCTAACAATTTGGAATGTATTGGACTCTCTCTCCCCAAATGTCAATCACACTGACTGGAATATATAGGCCTCCATCAACCCCTATTGTGTTCTATGAGGAACTACAGGCTGTCCTTAAAGAATGTAAGTGGAAGAAAGAAATAATTTACTCGGTGATTTTAATGTAAATTGGTTTGACAAATCTAATTGTTAAAAAACTAAAATCAGTTGTAAACGGTCATGAACTGTCTCAAATAATAGAAAGTCCAACCAGAGTAAGCAAGTCAACTGAAACATGCATCGATTTGGTATTCTCTAATAGAACAGACAGAATTCATAAAACTATAAAATGGCTTATCAGACCACAACTCAATTGTTTTTTCAAGAAAATTATCCAAAAATAGATATGCCAGACCATTTAATAAACCACCAGTTAAAAATACCCAAAAGTGAAGTAATCTGGAAAGCGCCTTGAATGAAAGAAACTGGTCTGATCATCTCTCACATGATGGCTTAGATTAAAACTGTAACACATTCACTAAAATAATTCAAGATACAATTAGTCAAGTTCAGAAAAAAATAAAAGCTAGACCACTGAAAAAACATCTACCGTGACTGAATGATGTAATCTGGTCTCCGATAAAACAGCGTGACCATGCACTTAAGATCTCTTTGAGGACTAAATTAACTAAGGATAGAATTATCTTTGCCTCACTCAGAAGCAAAGTTACTGTAGGAATCAGATATGCTAAAGCAAATTTTTCATAAATGCCATAAAAAATGTCAAGTGTAAAATAAAAGAAGTCTGAACACATAAGAAAGCTGACTGGAAACCTCACTTCAAATATTGACGTTAGAGAGGTAGTAAAATCGATGAATGAAGTAACCAATGATGGAACAAAAATAGCGATGGACTTAAATACATATTTTGTGGACTCTGTTAAGAGTCTGTCACAAGAGGTTTCATTAGTGGCAGACACAGGCCTTGCTGTGATGTCTGCTGCTACTGATGAACCCACTTTTGAGCTGAATACAGTATCACATATGCAAATTGATAAAATAATCAGTGGTCTACACATTACTACACATTATTACTTATAAGTTAATCAATAAATGCAAGCACCTTCTCAGACTCTTGGAAGATCTCAGCAATTACACCAGTCTTTAAATCTGGAGATCCAACAGAAACGGGCAACTACAGACTGATAAGTATCTTTCCAGTAGTATCTCTAAGATACTTGAAAAATGTGTAACAGAACAATTTATGAGCCACCTAAATGACAGTTCTTTTAATCTCCACCAAATGCAGTTTGGCTTTAGGAAACACCACTCCACAGAAACAGCCATATGCTTTCTTTTGAAAAAAAACAAACTGAACACTGACAGAGGAGGTGTTGTTGGAGCAGGGTTCCTAGACTTCAAGAAAGCCTTTGATACAGTCAGCGGCCATATTTTACTCAATAAATGATCTACACTGGGTTCTGAGTATGGAATTCTACATCACCAACTTGTGTAAAGCAGCTAGGACTACCACAAGGCTCAGCTTTATGTTCAGTGCCAATTATATGCAGATACGTCCATGCAAAAAACAAACATCAACTTCAAACAACACGTAAAAAGGTAGAAAACAAAATTAAGTTCAATTTGTCAAATTTCAAACACATAAGAGACGATCTAACTTGGAGGCAGCTAAGCTGTATTTTAATGCGATGATTGTTTCTCATAAGACCGTATGTCTTATGAGAAACAACAACATAACAAGTTGTGCCTCAGCAAGCAAGACCACTCTCAAATCAGTTGAAATAGTATATAAACAAGCTCTTAAAATTTTAGACAAAAAACAAAGGCCCACCATTGCTGCATTATTCTGAAGAAACATAACCAAAAAAAAGGCTATTCTTGTGTACAAAATTGTACATGATCTGGCCACTGTCTCAAGAATTTGTTAAAAAAGAAAATCAGAACAGCTCAACAAGAGCAAGCTCCAGAGGTGATTGTATAACACCATCAAGGAAAAGTGCCTCTGGACAGGCTGTGTTCTCTTTCTGCGCCTCTCAAACCTGGAACACCATCCCAGTGACTATACGTGAGCTGTCTACACTCAGATTCTTCTCTGATCAACTTGAGTCGTGGCTATTGGACAATCAGATCTGTCCACACAACTGAACTTGAACGTCTTTTGCACATGAGCCGGGGACTGCAGTTATATTTGTATATAGATCTGTAAATAGATGTTAATGCAGTGCTTGTGTAAGTAGTGTACATGTCTAAGTACATGTAAGTAAGTACATGTCTGACCTGTACATTTTAATACTAATGTCGTATGCGTGTGTTTTATAGTGTATGAGTGAGAGGTGCTTGTGGGAGTGAGTATTGGAGGCTTTTGTCATGTTTTATGAATTGTGCGGGTTTTGTGGCTGGGCTTGGTCCAGCAGAGGACTAAGGATGGAAATTAGCTTTGGCTACAATCCTGTATATTTACAAGTACATGTTTGTCTCTTACATTATCTTGTCTGTTAATATGCATTGTCCCTTTAATAAATGAATACAAAATATGAGTGACATTTTTAAGAAAGCCCTGGCTTTAAATACAGAAAAATGTTTTTAATCAACTTTTTTTTTTCCAAGGACATGTACGAAATGATAAAATAGACACTTAAATATAACAGAAAATCTACACATTTTGTATGCTATTATAATTTTTTTTTTTTAGCATTTTAACCTGCAAAACGTCACTGACTCATTTACAACTTCATGGACAAAAAAAGACACCCATCACCCTTAAAGTAGACTACAGACAAGTTCATGACACAAGACTGCACGTGTATGTGTAAGTGTGTATTCTCTTATCTCCTGCAGCTGTTCAGCTCCCCTCTCTGAGTCCTGGTCTGACTCCACAGATTAAAGAAGAACAAGATATCAAACAGGAGGAAGATCAGCTGCAAGTGTGAGTCTCAGACACTTTCAAACTGCAATTCTTTATTTCGTTATTCATACTTATTTGTTTCTATTACAAATATTCAGATTGGGTTTGAAATATACAAATGTCTCTTATATTTTTCAGGTCTGTCCCAGAGTTTAGTGGTGTGAGCGTGAAGACAGAAGAGTCCTCACCGCTTCAACAAAGACAAACTGAGCAGAGAGAGGACACACAGGGAGAGGACATCAGAGCAGAGACACATGTCCACTCAGAGACTGAGGGAGACACAGAGCACTCTTCTGACACTGACAGTGATGAAGACTGGAGAGATCCACTCAGCTGTTCACCTGCACACAGGGACACAGGGGCTGATGGAGACCACCACAACCAACCAGGTGGCATTGCCCCAACAATACAAGAGCTGGAGCAGCAACATGTCAGCAGAGGGCTATGTAAGTTGGCAGTACATCAATAAGTGCAAATTTAAATGGGATATACTTATTTCTACAAATATCTACTGGTAGTAGAAGATTTCATTCATCACACCTGTTGTAAATAGTATTTGTTAGAGGTAGGAGTGGAAAAAATCTCATCAGCACTATATTTATTTTGCTGATTACATTACATCATTTCCGGATGGAAATAACGTAATGTAATCAGCAAAATCAGTAAATAATAACTTAAAAAATATTAAAGCAGAAAGTAATATATTAACAGCACAAACAAAACAGAAATAATTTATGTACAGTGGAGGAAATAAGTATTTGATCCATTACTGATTTTGTAAGTTTGTTTACTGACAAAGAAATGAACAGTCTATCATTTTAATGGTAGGTTTATTTTAATAGTGAGAGATGGAACATCAAAAAGAAAATCCATAAAATAACTTTAAAGAAAATATATGAATTGATTTGCATTTCATTGAGTGAAATAAGTATTTGAACCCTCGAGCAAAACCCTTGTTTGCAGCACAGAGGTCAGATGTTTCTTGTAGTTGATGTCCAGGTTTGTGCACATATCAGAAGGAATTTTGGTCCACTCTTCTTTGCAGATCATCTCTAAATCATTAAAGTTTCCTGGCTGTTGCTTGGCATCTCTGAGCTTCAGCTCCTTCCATAGGTTTTCTACAGGGTTAAGGTTTGGCTGGGCCACTCCATGACCTTAATGTGTTTCATTTTGAGCCACTCCTTCATTGGCTGTGTGTTTTGGGTCATTGTCCTGTTGGAAGACCCATCCACGACCCATTTACAGTTTCCTGGTGAAGGGAAGGAGGTTGTCATTCAGGATTTTAACGGTAGGCAGCATTTCTCTCAATTTTGATCTCATCTGACCACAGCACCTTCTCCCAGTCCGTCTCTAAATCATTCAGTTGTTCATTGGGAAACTTCTGGCGGACCTGCACATGTGGCTTCTTAAGCAGGAGGACCTTGGAGCACTGCAGGATTTTGATCCATTGCAGCGTAAAATCGGTGCAGCGTCGGCAGTGATGCGGTCGTTGTACCGGACCGTTGTGGTGAAGAGGGAGCTGAGCCAAAAGGCGAAGCTCTCAATTTACCGGTCAATCTACGTTCCTACCCTCACCTATGGCCATGAGCTTTGGGTAATGACCGAAAGGACGAGATCGCGGATACAAGCGGCCGAAATGAGTTTCCTCCGCAGAGTGGCTGGGCGCACCCTTAGAGATAGGGTGAGGAGCTTGGTCACACGGGAGGAGCTCGGAGTAGAGCCGCTGCTTCTCCACGTTGAGAGGAGCCAGCTGAGGTGGCTCGGGCATCTGTTCCGGATGCCTCCTGGACGCCTCCCTCGGGAGGTGTTCCGGGCATGTCCCACCGGGAGGAGGTCCCGGGGAAGACCCAGGACCCGCTGGAGGGACTATGTCTCCCGGCTGGCCTGGGAACGCCTTGGGGTCCCCCCGGAGGAGCTGGAGGAAGTGTCCGGGGTGAAGGAAGTCTGGAGGTCCCTGCTTAGACTGTTGCCCCCGCGACCCGGCCCCGGATAAGCGGAAGAAAATGGATGGATGGATGGATGGATGCAGCGTAAAATGTTACCAATGGTTTTCTTAGTGACTGGGGTCCCAGCTCCCTTGAGATCATTGACCAGCTCCTCCTGTGTAGTTCTAGGCTGATTTGTCACTGTTCTCATGATCATTGAATCCACACGAGGTGAGATCTTGTGGAGCCCCAGACCGAGGTCGTTTGATGGTCATTTTGTATTTCTTCAATTTAGAACATTTGCACCAACAGTTGTCTCCTTAACACCAGCTTCTTGCTTATGGTTTTGTAGCCAATTCCAGCCTTGTGCAGGTCTACAATCTTGTCCCTGACGTCCTTTGACAGCTCTTTGGACTTTCCCATGTTTGGAGTCTGATTGATTCTGTGGACAGGTGTCTTTTATACAGGTGACTAGTTAAAACAGGATGATGAGTTGATTAGTCTATGGAGCCAGAACTCTTAATGGTTGGTAGGGGAATGTATATAATGTGATTCTCTCAGTGTTTAAAATAAGCCTACCATTAAAATGATACTGTTCATTTCTTTGTCAGTGGGCAAACCTACAAAATCAGCAAGGATCAAATACTTATTTCCTACTTTTAATGTCTTAAATGTAGGGATGTCAACAATTAATCGATTAACGGTTAATTGTCGATTAAGACGTTGGTCGATCAAAATGCATTAATTGTAATTAACCGCTAACCGCGGACACGCGCACCCGCGTGGTCATGAAACAAGGCAACCGCGCTGCGCCAAGATCGACTCACAGCCGACCGCAGGCGCCAACGGCACTGCTCAGCAGCACCGGGTGTACGCGCGAGGCGAGATCTAACCCAGAATGCGTGCCGCTGCTGCTGGTTTCGCCGCGCCCCGAGCCCCGCGCGGCTGGCCTGCGGCTCGGAGCGCGGGGCGCGGCGAAACCAGCACGCGCCCCAGTGGTTTAATCCTGGTCTAGTCCAGGTCTAGACCCGGTCCAGTCCAGGTCCAGTCCAGGTCCAGACCTGGTTCAGACCTGGTCCAGTCCACGTTCAGTCCTGGTCTAGTCTCTTAGCCAATCAGGACAGAACACAGTGTTACACTATAAAAAAAATTTTACACTATAAAAAAAAAAATTGGATAGAGCGAGGGATTACTGTATTTTGTTATTCAGCATCAATACATTTGTCTGCTTTTTACTAAGGAATAATTAATTGAGGAATATACAATATAATAATACTATGATATATTTATGACTCAGTGTTATGTTACTATAGCTTATATTCTAAAAGACCCTATTGAAACACTCAAATTCAGGTGAAAAACGCCGCTTATCAGTTAATCGTTAATCGACCGATAAGGTCAATCAACTATCAATTAATGAATTAACCGATAATTTGCATCCCTACTTAAATGAAGTTTTGGCCAAAAGCCATTTCATTAGGGCCAATTTGAACAATAATCTTGATCTTTCCTCATGTATCTTGTGATGACATCACTCTGAGGATTTGGTGAAAGAGAATTTGTCATTTGGTGAAACAGACCTGTGACTGTTGTAGGTAGGTAAAAAATATCTGCATTTCTTTTACAATTTTATTTGTATTATTTACTATACAAATAAAACTATATAAACTACTATATTAAAGTAATCATTTTTAGTTTAAACGTAAAATAATCTCATAAATAAAGGAAATTAGTTAATTAATTAGTCGATATTCAAAAAGCAATTGGACAATAAATATATTCATGATTAATGATGAATATATTTATATGAATTGCTCTTGTTGTAAGGCATGTAAACAGAACACCATACCTCTTAACGTTATTTCTGCCACATTTAACCAAAATAGTCTATCCCTACATTTGTGAAAGGGGATTGTCATGAGGCAAGTTAGCCATTCTTTGGTCACCAGGTTTACCTGACAACATTGTACACATTTTGACAATATTTTCCCGAGAGCTGCATCAGCTTTAGGAATCCAATATTTTTCTCTTAGATAAAATTAGATTTCTGCCACTGTGCCCTGTTTGTGAAAATATCTGAGAATCAAAGTGGACATGTAGTGGTCCTGATGAAGTATTACAGGATGTTTCACACTGGATGGTAAAGCGGATTGGTGTAACCTTCCACCAACCCTTAAAACACCATTGTCCATTACAGGATCTAGTTTGACAACATGACTCTTTTAACTTTTTCACCCTTTTGTAAAGTTTTATCTCATCGTTGCAACTTTGACCTTGACAAAAGTTTACAATCTCAGCATTTTCTAGCTCTGCATCTGTCAAATGACTTTCAACCTTGTTTGACTTAGATTTTTGCCTTTTGTTTGTGACATTTTTCTTAAGAACCTATTTTAGTCTCTGCATCCAGGCAATAGCACTTTTTAGCCTGTATCAACCTGAGTAGTGACAAATAAGTTTACCAACTGGATCAGTCTGCACAATGTCAATGTTCACAGTCATAACCTTCACCTCTGTGTCATTATGAATATCCTTTGATATTATTGGTGACACTGGCCAAGCTTTACTGTCTTTACTCAAAAAGTCTGGTCCATGAATCCACGATTTGTTTGAATGGAACTCGCTTGCCTTTATGCCCCTAGAAGCTTGGTCAGCAGGGTTCAACTCCGAGTTCACATTTCTCTATTGACTGACTGACGGAATGATCTCTGATAAGTGACACTGTTTGCAGCAAAAGTCTTAAATCTGACACTGTCATTTGCAATGTACCTTAACACTGTGGTATTGTCAGACCAGAATGTGTATTATTTCAATGGCATTTGTAGCTCATTTCTCATTAGTTTGTCCATTTTCTCAGCTACAGCAGCCACTGTTAGCTCCAACCAAGAATGGTTGTTTGTTTCAAAGGTGATACTCTTGACTTGCCTATTATGAATGAACAGTGGGCTTCATCTTTCTCATTTGTGAACTGAAGATATGTAACCATAACGTATCCCCATTCACTTGCATCTGCAAAATGATGCAGATGTAACATTTCCAAATCCCACTGGTTTGAAACACCTGTAACCTGTAAATCCTTGTAGCTTTGTAAGATCCGATATCCACACCTGAGACTTTTGAGTGAGTTCTGCTTTGTCCCAAGAGAATTTCTTTCCACATGGTTCTTGCAAGATAATTTTTGCTGGGAGAATTACTGGGGACAGAAACCGTAAGGGATCATAGGTTGAACTCACAAATGTACAGTCAAATGCACAGTCAATGTCATTTTGAACTCCTGCAAGGGTTCATGCACGTTTCCTTCAGGCCACCAGAGAAAGCGTACCATGTCGTGTCCTCTGGCGGTACTTTCACCTGATGATACAGCGGCTCTATGTCTCACATTAAGGCAATGGGGTCATGTCTGAAACGAGTTAAATCTCCAACTGGAGTGTTTGTCAAATCAGGACCTCGTTAAAGGTCTTGGTTCAGCGATTTGCCCTGATATACTGTACAGTCGAAAACAACACAGAGCTTTCTTTTTTTGTGGGTGTTACACCCTGTGATGAAGTATGTACCATACTCATCCATCATCATGATCCATTTGTTCTTGTGGCACAGGTGCTGCATAATTTTTGTCTTTTAGATCAGACATGAAGGCTTTGTACTCTTTCTGTAAGTCACTGTCCTTTAGCATTTTTCTTTTAAGACTTTCTGCTCTCTGCACAACTTTGGCAGTTTTACTGTTTGGTTCTTGAGAGGGAGGTTAAGGCAATAATGACAATCTACCTTTTTAACAGAATGAATGAATGAATTGTACATCTTCACGAGACATCTCGTGTCTCTCCTCAGCTCCTTCAAACACAGTGTTTGTTTCTTTTTGTTGTTGTTCTTAAGCTTGGCATTCACTGGCTTGTTCCTTGGTGCAGATTATGTAAATGATGTAGTTGAACTGCACTGGCTGGCCCTGGTCCTGTTTGTGCTTGATGCTGGTCCCCACTTCCTTGGTCCAAGCATTGCTCTTCTTGCGTTATTCAACTGCAGTCCTCTAGGCATTTTCCATGTACTTTGGTGCCATCTTTTGGACATCTTCTGTACTGCGCTCATTCTCCTCGGGTTTCTTGCGTCTCATTGTCCACCATTTTGGTTTAATTTGTCTTGCAATGATCAAATTGAAATCCGATAGAATTCAACAGCAGTTCAAATAAAGTAGTCTATAGTGGTGTCTCAATTTGGAGGTTGCAGCCATCTGCTTATGCCACAAAGCATGCTTCGCTTTCTTTTTGAGTGCCATCTTGCAGACTTCAACGTTCTTGTTGTCTCCTATTTCTTCTCTTTGTTCATTTTGCAAGTTACCAGTTAGTAGTTGTTCTTTTCTTTGGTTCATTTTGCCGCGATTTTGGGCTCATCCCAGGCTCGTTCCCTCATTGAGCAGGTCGTTTTACTACTAATCTCAGACTTCGTTTTCTCATTGTAATAATTTAACCTCTTCACAAAAAAAGGATGACTAATGAGCCTGTCTCACTCATTTACATCTCGATGTCGTTGCAGCACAGTAAAACGACCATGTAGCTCCAGCCATCCTTTATTTTCAACAAAGTTCAAGAACAGCAGTTCTTCACGTGTAATTACATGAGAATACAACAGAACAGGCAGTACTGCTCCCCCAAATGTGCAGACCATGTATCAAATTTCCTTTTTTTTTTTTTTTAATCAAACCTATAAAATGGCGCACTGATATTACAGGGAAAATGTATCAGAAAAAGATTGTTTTGACATAAAAAATAAAAAATAAAAAAAAAGATTTTTACAATACTTAAAGGTCCAGTGTGTAGGATTCATGGCGCATAGGTGGATAGTGGCTATGGCACTTCCTGTTTTAGCTACGGCAAACCTCGAGGGTCACCCGGACGCGCCGTAGCGGACAGCTCGCGTACCCGCTTTTATACGGAAAAGCACACAACGAGGTTTGTTACTTAGCACAGGTCAAACTCTGTATTTCAACACAAGCTTGGTATCAATCTGTCCGTAAGGATCCAGCGAATAAAATCCAGTAAAACAATTTAGTCCAAAACACGTGTTTTGTGCTTTTCCGTATAAAAGCCCCATGTGCTCAGGGAGTGATTGCTGTGCCGGGAAATGAATTGAATAGTCAAAAAGAGGAGACTGTAAGGTTTCATTTGATGTGTAGATTGTCATGGTACACGATCGGGAATGTGTGTTTTCATGCGAAAAAAAACAGTGAACGGGACCGCGTTTTATTTATACAGTAGTTGTCGGCGAGGGCGCGCGCGGTGCGTGCGCGGGTACGCGAGCTGTCCGCGTTACGGCGCGCCCGGGTGACCCTCGAGGTCTGCTGTAGCCAAAAGAGGAAGTGCAATAGCTATCATCCACCTATGCGCCACGAATCCTACACACTGGACCTTTAAATATACAGGAAAATCTGCACATTTTGTATGCCATTATATTTTCAATTTTTTGAGCATTTGAAATCTGCAAAACATCACTGCCCCATTTACAACTTGATGGACAGAAAAGACACCCATCACCCTTAAAGTAGGCTACAGACAAGCTGACAGAATGTTCATGAAACAAGACTGCACGTGTATGTGTAAGTGTGTATTCTTTTATTTCCTACAGCTGTCCAGCTCTCCTCTCTGAGTCCTGGTCTGACTCTACAGATTAAAGAAGAACACGACATCAAACAGGAGGAAGATCAGCTGCAAGTGTGAGTCTCAGACACTTTCAAACTGCAATTCTTTATTTTGTTATTCATACTACATTTCTATTACAAGTATTCAGATTGGGTTTGAAATATACAAATGTCTCTTATATTTTTCAGGTCTGTCCCAGAGTTTAGTGCTGTGAGCGTGAAGACAGAAGAGTCCTCACCGCTTCAACAAAGACAAACTGAGCAGAGAGAGGACACACAGGGAGAGGACATCAGAGCAGAGACACATGTCCACTCAGAGAATGAGGGAGACACAGAGCACTCTTCTGACACTGACAGTGATGAAGACTGGAGAGCTCCACTCAGCGGCTCACCTGTACACAGGGACACAGGGGCTGATGGAGAGCATCACAACCAAGTTCAGGCCAAAGCCAGAAGCTTCGCTGCACATGGAGGCATGCCAGGAACTAGCGAAGGAGCTGAGAGCAGGAAACACAAGTGCTCTATTTGTAAAGAAAGATTTGGGTCTAAATATAAACTAAAAATACACAGGAGAGTTCACACAGGAGAGGAACCATTCAGCTGTTCAGTTTGTAAGAAAGTGTTTCCTGTAAGATATGATCTCAAAATACATATGAGGACACACACAGGGGAGAAACCATTCAGCTGTACAGTTTGTAAGAAAACATTTGCCCAAAAGAGTAGTCTTGAAACACATATGAGGTTACACACAGGGGAGAAACCATTCAGCTGTTCAGTTTGTAAGAAAGTGTTTGCTCTACCCCATTATCTGAAAATGCACATGATGATACACACAGGGGAGAAACCATTCTGCTGTTCAGTCTGTAAGAAAGTGTTTACTGTTAGTTCTAGTCTCAAAAGACATATGATGACACACACAGGGGAGAAACCATTCAGCTGTACAGTCTGTAAGAAAGTGTTTGCTGATAGTTCTACTCTCAAAAAACATATGAGGACACACACAGGAGAGGAACCATTCAGCTGTTCAGTCTGTAATAAAGCGTTTGCTCTATGCTCTCATCTCAAAATGCACATGAGGACACACACAGGGGAGAAACCATTCAACTGTTGTGTTTGCAAGAAAACATTTTCTCAAAAGGGTAATCTTGAAGCACATATGAGGACACACACAGGGGAGAAACCATTCAGCTGTGGTGTTTGCAAGAAAACATTTGCTCAAAAGGGTAATCTTGAAGGACATATGATGACACACACAGGGGAGAAACCATTCAGCTGCTCTGCTTGTAAGAAAACATTTGCCCAAAAGAGTAATCTTGAAATACATAAGAGGACACACACAGGAGAGAAACCATACAGCTGTTCAGTGTGTAATAAAGCATTTGCTGATCGTTCTAGTCTCAAAAAAACATATGATAACACACACAAGGGAGAAACCATTCAGCCTTTCTGTTTGAAAGAAAACATTTGCTCAAAAGGGTAATCTTAAAACATACATGATGATACACACGGGGAGAAACCATTCAGGTGTTCATTTTGTAATAAAATATTTGCCCGAAAGGGTCTTCTCAAATCACATATGAGGACACACACATAGACTGTTTATATAAATGGACATATCTAATGCCGCCATGTTCCAAATAAGAAGATCACATTCGGCTCTTCTGGCTCCTGCTGACACAGAGAGAGAGACCTTACAGCTGGTCAGCCTGTGAGAACAGCCTGTGAGTTCTCTGCATATAGAAGAACGCAAAAAAAATAAAAAATAAATAAATCAATTTTTCTTTTCAATACGTTTTTCTTTGCACTAGTGGGGAACTTGGTATTTTTCTGTACTACGATCAGATTTGAGCTGTGGCGGCTTGAATAAATCACTTATAGATACAAACTGACTACAAACTATTCAGGCCTTTCATCTGTTCAGCCTGTTTGAACGCTTTAATATATGTATATTCTCTATTACGTGTGATTATATTGGGTGAGTGATTTTACTTACTTTTTGTCCCAAGACTACTTCATTCTGGTTTTTATTTATACATTATATTATCTTAAAGGCTAAGTTTGATTATAAATAAATTATACATTTGAACTGTATATATAACAACTAATAAACCTTATCAGGCCACCGGTGTTGTGTATTTATTTATTTATTTATTTGACAGGGACAGTACATTGAAAACATTGCCACCATATAGGTCACCGATGTCCATGTACATAAGGCTTGTAGCCACAGGCTAATTCGCAGCCCCCGTACCTGGTGAGGCTTTTAAAAACAAAACAGCACAAATAACACACAGATACAGGCAGTACTCGAGTTGAGGGGGGATGGCATCCCCCCTGTGGGAAAAAATAGTCAAAATCATCCCTCTTCTAAACAGTCATCTCTTCTTCCATCCCTTGTGGCATTTTATCAATCAGGCATGAAAATCCCTCACCTTTAGGTGAAATTCGCTGTCTTTAAGTCAAAATAGCCAGTGCCAAGAGCCAATCATAGGCCGAAATGCGCTCAAGCTTCCAATCATGTTGCAGCATAATTACGCACCGATCGCGCTCCCGCCAATCATGACGATTACCGCTGTTGTGTTTGCGCCTGTTCGCCGATCAGCTGTGAGCGAGCCGTGTGATATTTACGCAGCATTTCCAAGAGAAGAAGAATCCTTAACTTGCTACGTTAATGCTACGTAAGAAGAAACTCTCGCCTCGGAACTCGGGATAAGTTCGGGATATGTCCTTTTCTCCGGAGCTCCGGATTATTAAAGACCGTGACACGTGCATACATGGATACGCAAACTATCGGGAGTGACTGCGTTCTTATGGGTGAGTCATATCAGATTATTTCTGCATCTATTTCGACTAAACCAGGTCTAAACCAGGACTAAGCCAAGACTAAACCAGATCTAACCCGGGTCTAAACCCGGACTAAACCGGGACTAAACCAGGACTAAACCAAAACTAAACCAGGTCTAAACCAAGACTAAGCCAGGACTAAACCGGGACTAAACCAGGACTAAACCAGGTCTAAGCCAGGACAAAACCAGGACTAAACCAGGTCTAAACCAGGACTAAGCCAAGATTAACCAGGACTAAATCGGGTCTAAACCAGGATTAAACTGGGGCTAAACCAGGACTAAACCAAGACTAAACCAGGTCTAAACCAAGACTAAACCAGGTCTAAACCAGGACTAAACCAGGTCTAAACCAGGACTAAACCAGGACTAAACCAGGTCTAAAACAGGACTAAAGCAGGACTAACCCGGCACTAAACCAGGACTAAACCAGGTCTAAACCAGGACTAAACCAGGTCTAAACCAGGACTAAGCCAAGACTAAACCAGATCTAAACTGGGTCTAAACCAGCACTAAACCAGGACTAAACCAGGTCTAAACTAAGACTAAACCAAGTCTAAACCAGGACTAAGCCAAGACTAAACCAGATCTAAACCGAGTCTAAACCAGGACTAAACCGGGACTAAACCAAAACTAAACCAGGTCTAAACCAAGACTAAACCAGGACTAAAACAGGACTAAAACAGGTCTAAACCAGGTCTAAACCAGGACTAAACCAGGACTAAACCAAGACTGTGTGATAACAAATTATCCTGTGCATTATTGAATGCCCCCCCCCCCCCTAAATGAAAAATTTCAACATCCCCCCCGGTTTCATTTTACAACTCGACTACTGGATACAGGACAAAAAACAAAACAAGAACATTAAAAGCATTGTCCCCTACTATATCCAGTTTTAGTGTTCACATTTCAGATTTTCTTTATACCACTTTTTTACTTTTACAGAGAAAAGTCTAATGTCCGTCTGTGGCTTGAACTCCAGAGGAAAAGAGTTCCACATATGTGAAGCCTTCACTGAGAATGCTGTTTGACCCAGAGCTGTGCGGCACCTCCTCACTCTGCAGCTCCCACTCACAGCAGCTCGATTCCGGCACCTCCTCACCCTGCAGCTCTCACTCACAGCAGCTCGAGTCCGGCACCTCCTCAGTCACTCTGCAGCTCCCACTCACAGCAGCTCCAGTCTGTACACCTTCAGTGCTATAAGTCTGAATATGTTTGCACATTACATCCGAAGCGAGATCATTCAGACTTAATGTTTTTAAAAAGGAGAAATTTATAACATTTCCAACTCACTACTGGACTTCCATTACCTGGCCAGCCAAATGATATCTCTCTGTATTTCCTATACAGCGCGATACCATTTGGACACCCTCGCTCCTCCGGTTAAAAGCGGACTCCGCGATTCTGATTCGTTCAAAGATGGTGACGTCAGTGCACCCGCCTTTGCCCGCAACGTCACTCTTAGGCAGCGGAAGTTCCTCCTCAGTTTTGAATCAAGATGGCGCAATCTCTGATTGGTTCACTTAGCTGTCTGTCTACGCGCAACCGCAGCGCATTCTGGACCAAGCGTTACCAGACCAGACCAGTGGAACAACAGAGTCCCCGGTCGGTGCACTATCAAGTATCCCTCCCAGGCACTCCAAGAAGGCCGGATACTCTGCACTGCTGTTCGGCCCGTAGACCGACACCACAGTGAGAGACCTGTGCCCGACCCGGTGAACCCTCTCGTTCACCGGGGTGAACTCCAACACACGGCAGCTGAGCTGTGGGGAAATGAGCAGGCCCACACCGGCCCGCCGCCATTCCCCACGGCCAGAGAAATGGAGGGTCCAGCCTGTTGGGTTCCAGAGCCCAAGCTGTGTGTGGTAACGCTCAACCTTCCGCACGAGCTCAGACTCCTTCCCTCCCAGCGAGGTGACATTCCATGTTCCCAGAGCTAGTCTCCATGTCCAGAGATCCGGCCGTCGAGGCCCCTGCCTTCGACTGCTGCCCAGATCTTTTTGCACCCGGCCCTTATGGATCCTCCTGCGGGTGGTGGGTCCACAGGAGTACGGCCCCACATCGCTCCTTCGGGCTTTGCCCGGTCAGGCCCCATGGGGAAAGGCCCGGCCACCAGACGCTCACTGGCGAGCACCCACCCTAACATAGCTCCCGGGATCATTCGGGCACTCACACCCCTCCACCACGTTAAGGTGGCGGCTCACAGAGTGGGCAAGAATAAAATAATTGTATTATTACTTTTTTTTTCAAGAATAAAATAAAATAAGTAATAATAAAATAAGTAGTAATAATAAAAACAGTAACTAGTATGGAAAAAAAAATTGCACGTCTGGACTATATAGTAGAGTTATACAGTCTGATGGTGGGGATGAAGGATCTGCAGTAGCGTTCCTTCTGGGGGTGCATCAGCCGGTTGCTGAAGGAGCTGCTCAGCTCTACAGTCCGGTGCAGAGGGTGAGAGGTGTCATCCATGATGGACGTGAATTTGGCCAGCACCCTCCTCTCAGCCACCTCCTCTACAGAGTCCAGAGGACAGCCCAGGACGAAGCTGGCCCTCCTGACCAGCTTATTAAGTCTTTTTCTGTCCCGCTCTGTGCTGCTCGGGGCCCAGTAGACGACAGCCTAGAGGAGAGCGGAGGCCACCACAGAGTCATAAAAAGTCTTGAGCAGAGGCCTGCACACTCCAAAGGACCTCAGTCTCCTCAGGAGGTGGAGGTGACCTTGGCCCTTCTTGTCCAGGGCATCGGTGGGACCAGTTCAGTTTATTGTTGAGGTGAACACCCAGGTACTTGAAACTGTCCACAGTCTCTATGTCCTGCCCCTGGATGTTCACCGGTGAGTGAGGTAGTGGTCTCCTCCTGAAGTCGATCACCAGCTCCTTTGTCTTACTGGTGTTAAGGCTCAGGTGGCTGCGCCCACACCAGTCCATAAAGTCACTGATGACCGAGTGGTACTCCAGCTCGTTCCCCTCAGACACACAGCCCACGATGGCCGATTCGTCAGAAAACTTCTGGAGATGGCAGCTGTCCGTGTTGTATGTGAAGTTTAAGGTGTAGATGGTGAAGAGGCCAGTTCCCTGGGGGGCCCCAGTGCTGCAGACTACCACCTCTGACTCACAGCTGTGCAGCCGCACATACTGTGGACGGTCAGTGAGGTAGTCGATGGTCCAGGCAGCGAGATGTCCATCAACTCCTGCATCCTGCAGTGCTGTTGCTAGGTTGGGTCCATGTGAAGGGGGAGGGGGATGTGACTACTGGCCAGGGGAGGTGTGAAGAGGGGGGAGTCGGAAGTGGGGCAGAGGGGGTGGGGGGGCGAATCAAACCAGTTTAATTAGTCTGCGCAGCGCTGATCACCATCAGCTGTCCCTCTGCCACTCTGTCCAAATCCAGATATGTTCCTCAGTCCTCTCCACATGCCCTGCATGTTGTTTTGGGCCAGCTGCTCCTCCATCTTCCTCCCATAGTCCTTCTTGGCCTGCCGGTTCCTCCACTGGAGCTCCCGCTGTACCCTTTTCTGCTCCTCTCTGTCCCCTGAGTTGAAAGCCCTTTTCTTCTGGTTCAGGAGGGCTTTAAGCTCAGGGGTGACCCAGGGGTGGTTGTTGGAGAAACACCGTACTCTCCTGGTTGGTACAGTGCTCTCCATACAGAAGTTCATGTAGTCCATGATGCAATGGGTCAGGCCGTTGATGTCGTCTCCATAAGAGCCGCTGAACATGTCCCAGTCTGTGTTCTGGAAACAGTCCCTCAGACTATCACAGGCCACGTCAGTCCAAAGCTTCAAAGACCGCTTCTGCGCAGGTCCTCTTCGCACCCTGGTTGAGTATTCCGGGAGCAGATAAACCAGACAGTGGTCTGAGCGGGGGGAGGGGGGCAGAGGTATAGGCGTCTTTGACATTTGTGTAAAACAAGTCCAGAGTCTTATTGTTTCTCGTGGGGCACGTGACGTATTGCGTGAATGTGTGATTCAAGTCCCCAGTGATCAGTAAGACGGATCAGTAAGAGTGTGCGTATGACGTGCTCGCATGCTGCTGCTCCATCCGCTGATGGAGGAATGTACACACAAAACACAAACACATGCAAAAATTCCCTTGGCAGATAGAACGGCCTCATACTCACAGCCAGCAGTTCAATGTCCCGGGAGCACAGCTGATGTTTCACATGCGCATTCCTGGCATGACACCAGCATTCTTTCACGAATAAAGCTAGTCCACCTTGCGTTTTTCCACTCCCCGACACAGTCCGGTCTGCACGCTTTATAGTAAATTTGTCCAGAGAAATGATATTGTCCGGTGTGTGCTCATTTAGCCACGTCTCTGTGAAGCACATAAGGCTGCAGTCATGGTATTCTCTCTGCTGCCGGGTCAGCACAGTCAGCTCCTCAGTCTTGTTGGAGATGGAGAGCATGTTTCCTGTAATTACCGCAGGTAGATATGGTAAATACGATCTCCGTTTCTTGCGTCCACCCGTGCAGCCTCTCCTCTTCCTCTGTATCTCCGCTGGAACGTCAGGTTTCCCGGCGTGGAGTAGAGAAAGGCCACGAGAAAGGCATGAGATGCGAGATGTAGCTGAATGCGGTTCCCTGCACATCTCATATTTCACTACTTGCAGCTTGTAATCTGCAAAATATGATTTTCTTTTGGGGGCCATTTGTGTTTGGTCTTCTCAGTTTCCTTTTTAAGGAAGAGTGGAGAAGGGGAGAAGCAATTTGCTCTGTATTGTCCCATGAAAAAATTCAAGATTCAAGATTGTTTATTTGTCATATGCAAAATCAACACAAGGTCAACATTGCAATGAAATGCTTAGGATCACAAGAACCGTTGACTCGCTAAGATAGTCAGAAGTACTAATAACATGCAATAATAGTACACGGTAAAAATAAGTGTTGCAAAAGTGCAGGGGAAGAAGTAAACAATATAATAAACAATATAATAAAATATGTAATAAAATGTAATAAAAAATACAAGGTACAATGTACAAGGTGCAGGTAGGATTAAATCAAGATCAAATAAGGTGTAAGTAGAGTATTTCACAGATTGCACATAATATGGTGTGGTATGGGTGTTGCATGTGGATTTCGTATTGCATATAGTATGGTATAAATATGGCACATAGGTTATTGCACAGATTATTGCACAGGTAACAGTAGTTTACAGTGAGGTAGTG
>JAVJIX010000208.1:392500-425000 GCA_036785185.1 Paratrypauchen microcephalus
ATATGCAGAGAACTCCTGACAAAACGTGTTCTCACAGGCTGATAAGCTGTAAGGTCTTTCTCTGTGTCTTCTCTCTTGTGAAGTGAGATGACGCTTCCTCACAAATGTTTTCTTACCCCCTGAACAGCTGATCCTCCTGTGTGTGTCCTTAGACTGTATAAACAAGTGGACTAAGTAAGTGTAATGTCACTCACAGTGTTTGGCTCCACTCAAATGAAGCTCGTGATGCTCACAGTTACAGGAGTGAATTTGAAGCCAGGCTCGATATTATGAATAGGATTTTTTCAACAAAGAAAATAGCGAAAAAACACAGAATCATGTAGAGTGACTTAATACAAACATTTTAAAACCAAAATTACAAGGCTCACTGCAGCAGCTACAGAGAGAAGGGCGCCAATATTTCAGTGTAAATCAATGGGAGCCAGTCAGCAGGAGCCAGAAGAGCCAAATGTGAACTTCCTATTTGGAACACGGCGGCTACAGCATTAGTTATATCCATTTATATAAACAGTCTATGTGTGTGTACTCATATGTGATTTGAGAACACTCGTTCGGGCAAATGTTTTCTTACAAACTGAACAGCTGAATGGTTTCTCCCCTGTGTGTGTCCTCATATGTGTTTTGAGATGAGAACTACCACTAAACACTTTCTTACAAACTGAACAGCTGAATGGTTTCTCCCCTGTGTGTAACCTAATATGTTTTTCAAGATTACTCTTTTCGGCAAATGTTTTCTTACAAACTGCACAGCTAAATGGTTTCTCCCCTGTGTGTGTCCTCATATGTAATTTGAGAAGACCCTTTCGGGCAAATGTTTTCTTACAAACTGAACAGCCGAATGGTTTCTCCCCTGTGTGTGTCCTCATATGTATTTTGAGAGTAGAACTATCAGCAAACACTTTCTCACAGACTGAACAACTGAATGGCTTCTCCCCTGTGTGTGTCCTCATATGTGATTTGAGATGAGAACTATCAATAAACACTTTCTTACAAACTGAACAGCTGAATGGTTTCTCCCCTGTATGTGTTATCATGTGTATTCTGAGATAATTGCGTAGAGCAAACACTTTCTTACAAATTGAACAGCTGAATGGTTTCTCCCCTGTGTGTAATCTCATATGCGTTTTAAGAGTACTGTTTTGGGCAAATGTTTTCTTACAAATTGAACAGCTGAATGGTTTCTCCCCTGTGTGTGTCCTCATATGCGTTTTGAGATGAGAACTACCACCAAACACTTTCTTACAAACTGAACAGCTGAATGGTTTCTCCCCTGTGTGTGTCCTCATATGCGTTTTGAGATGAGAACTACCACCAAACACTTTCTTACAAACTGAACAGCTGAATGGTTTCTCCCCTGTGTGTAACCACATATGTTTTTCAAGATTACTCTTTTCAGCAAATGTTTTCTTACAAACTGTACAGCTGAATGGTTTCTCCCCTGTGTGTAACCTCCTATGTTTTTCAAGACTACTCTTTCGGGCAAATGTTTTCTTACAAACTGAACAGCTGAATGGTTTCTCGCCTGTGTGTGTTATCATGTGTGTTCTGAGATAATTGCGTCGAGCAAACACTTTCTTACAAATTGAACAGCTGAATGGTTTCTCCCCTGTGTGTAATCTCATATGCGTTTTAAGACTACTGTTTTGGGCAAATGTTTTCTTACAAACTGAACAGCTGAATGGTTCCTCACCTGTGTGAACTCTCCTGTGTATTTTTAGTTTATATTTAGACCCAAATCTCTCTTCACAAACGGAGCACTTGTGTTTCCTGCTCTCAGCTCCTTCACCAGTTCCTGACATGTCTCCATTGTCCACAGTGGCTCTGGTCTCTAGTGCAGACTTGTATCTGGGGAACAGATGTGAGTTTTGTGCAGTGGAGCTTCTGGCTCTGATCTGGACTTGGTTGTGGTGGTCTCCATCAGACCCTGTGTCCCTGTGTGCAGGTGAACAGCTGAGTGGAGCTCTCCAGTCTTCATCACTGTCAGTGTCAGAGGAGTGCTCTGTGTCTCCCTCAGTCTCTGAGTGGACATGTGTCTCTGCTCTGATGTCCTCTTCCTGTGTGTCCTCTCTCTGCTCAGTTTGTCTTTGTTGAAGCGGTGAGGACTCTTCTGTCTTCACGCTCACAGCACTAAACTCTGGGACAGACCTAAAAAATATAAGAGACATTTGTATATTTCAAACCCAATCTGAATATTTGTAATATAAATGAATAAGTCCACTCCTGTTATTGCACTAGAATTACTACTGTTGCACATTTATTTTTATTTTATCTTAACTCCTATGCACATTCTACTGCACATGACCAAGTCACTGCTGTATCTTCCACTGCACATTTTAATGCACACTGCACACTTTGGAAATCTGTATATAGTATAGTTTATTTATTATGTTGCACTGTTTTAAGATTTTAGACCGTAGACTTTAGTTTTAACTTTAGATCTCTGTCTTAGATAGTTTTTGTTGTGTTTTGTCTTCATATTGTATTTTGTACACTGTCTTTTTGCACTACTTGGCCAGGGAGAAACAAAATTTCGATTCACTGTATGTTCAACACATATGGCAGAATTGACAATAAAGCTGACTTTGATCTTTTGATCTTTGAAGTATCAATAACAAAATAAAGAATTGCAGTTTGAAAGTGTCTGAGACTCACACTTGCAGCTGATCTTCCTCCTGTTTGATGTCGTGTTCTTCTTTAATCTGTAGAGTCAGACCAGGACTCAGAGAGGGGAGCTGGACAGCTGCAGAAGATAAGAGTGAAATTGTCTGTAATCTATTTTCAGGGTGATGGGTGTATTTTCTGTCCATCAAGTTGTAAATGGGTCAGTGACGTTTTCAAAAAATTTAAAATATAATGGCATACAAAATGTGTAGATTTTGTCTGGTATGTTTTATCATTTCCCTAGAGAAAAAAAAACAAAAAAAACAAAACGATTAAAAACATTTTTCTGCATTTAAAGCCTGGGCTTTCTTAAAGGAGAATTAACGTTTTTTACAATCTGAGCCTTATTTCGGTAAGAAAACAAGTTGTTTTACTCACCCATAGCACTTTGGTGTCATTTGGAGCAGTTTCGTAGATGTTGTGGTGTAGCGGTATCCGTGAACGTGAGTGCTCGGGGCATATGTTTGTGCAAACTTTAGCACTTTTCAAATCACAGAAGATCGCTGTGTCAGCGTAGATTTTAAGTGGAGTCAAAAGCGGCCTGAAACCCGATATCCCACTCGAGACAGCAAAGGCATTCTTCCTCTGTGGCCATCGACATACAATGTCCACATAAACACCACAAGGTACTGTCTTTTCGTAGACGGGCCGTCGCTCGCTGTTCTCTTGTGCGCTGCTCCTCAAACTTTCTCCGCTTCCTTCTAATATCTCTTCCTCCGTATACTCAGGCTCAAAACGATAGGGATGGCCATCATACTCAAATAACTCCTCTTCAGTCTCAAAGTCCGAATCTTCAGCCATGTCTCGCAACAGAAAAGTTCAGAGCGGTGTTAGCTTTTTTCGGACTAGCGGTGTTTATCTGCTAAACAGCTGTGACTTCATGCATGTGCGCTGTCCTCTATGATGACGTCATCAAATGAAACTATAGCTGGATATCGGGTTTCAGGCCGCTTTTGACTCCACTTAAAGTCTATGCTGACACAGCGATCTTCTGTGATTCAAAAAGTGCTAAAGTTTGTGTTATTTGAAGACCGCAAACATTTGCCCCGAGAACTCACGTTCACGGATACCGCTACACAACAACATCTATGAAACTATTCCAAATGACACTAAAGTGCTATGGGTGAGTAAAACAACTTTTTTTTTATTACCGAAATAAGGCTCAGATTGTAAAAAACTTGAATTCTCCTTTAAAAATGTCATTCAGTGCAATGGGCATATTGTTAAAATTCAATTCAATTCAGAATAACTAACATTATTGAAAATGATGAAAAACACAAAGAGAGATCTAGAAATAAACAGTAGGCCATTCTTTTTTTTTCTTAAAGTTTTGAAGAATTTCACAATTTGTCCTAATACGGCATCAGCTCTTAACTCTGGTAAAGTTTTTTTCATCAAAGAGTAAAGCACTTCAAAATTGGATAAAAGTTAAGCATGTTAGCATTTTCCCTCTTTAAATTTAAGTTATGTAAAAATCTTTTTTTTCTTTTTTCAAAACAACCTTTTTCTGATACATTTTTCCTGTAATATCAGTGCGCCATTTTATAGGTTTGATTCATTCATTCATTCATTCATATACAGTTTGCACATTTGGGGGCGCACTACTGCCTGTTCTGTTGTATTCTCATGTAATTACACATGAAGAAATGCCGTTCTTGAACTTTGTTGGAAATAAAGAAAAGGATGGCTGGTGCAACACGGTCATTTAACAGTGCTGCAACGACATCAAGTTGTAAATGTGTAACACAGGCTCATTAGTCATCCTTTTTTGTGAAGAGGTTAAATTATTACAATGAGAAAACGAAGTCTGAGATTAGTAGTAAAATGACCTGCTCAATGAGGGAACGACCCTGGGAGGAACCCACCATCGCGGCAAAATGAACCAAAGAACAGAACAGCTACTAACTGGTAACTTGCAAAATGAGCAAAGAGAAGAAATATAAGACAACAGGAACGTTGTAGTCTTTGCAAGATTGCACTCAAGAAGAAAGCAAAGCATGCTTTGTATCATAAGCCGAGGGCTGCAACCTCTGAATTGGGACACGACTATAGACTATTTTATTTGAACTGCTGTTGAATTCTATCGGATCGCAATTCTATCATTGCAAGGCAAATTAAGCCAAAATGATGGACAATGAGACGCAAGAAACCCGAGGAGAATGAGTGCAGTACAGAAGATGTCCAAAAGATGGCGCCAAAGTACATGAAAAATGCCTAGAGGACCAACTGCAGCCGAACAAACGCAAGACGGGCAATGCTTGGACCAAGGAAGCGGGGACCAGCATCCTGCACAAACAGGACCAGGGCCAGCCAGTGCAGTTCAACTACAACATCTACATCATCTCCACCAAGGAACAAGCGGAACAAGCTGCTCTGATTTCTTAAGCAGAGAAGCTCAAAGAAAAAAAAAATGCAATTTGAGGAGCTGAAGTTGAAGGCCACTGCGACTACCGTTCCAAGAGACATCCAAGTATGCTTCATTACGATAAAACATGGATGGATGTAGCAGCAGATAACAAACCCAACAATGACTCTGAAAACTCTAACACTGAAGTCGCCAGTCCCATCCCAATCACAGGTGGGACATGTGGGTTTTACTGGGGCCGGTAACAGCAGTAGAGTTTTGGCTATTGTGCCAGTTCATGTCAAGCTTAAGAAGTTTACAGGTGTTTGAAACCAGTGGGATTTGGAAATGTTACATCTGCACAACTGCATCATTTCACAGATGCAAGTGAACGGGGATATGTTATGGTTACATATCTTCAGTTCACAAATGAGAAAGATGAAGCCCACTGTTCATCTGTAATAGGCAAGTCAAGAGTATCACCTTTGAAACAAACCACCATTCTTGGTTGGAGCTAACAGTGGCTGCTGTAGCTGTGGAAATGGACAAACCAATAAAAAAATGAGGTACAAATGCCATTGAAAGAATCCACATTTTGGTCTGACAATACCACAGTGTTAAGGAACATTGCAAATGACAGTGTCAGATTTAAGACTTTTGCTGCAAACCGAATGTCACTTATCTGAGATCATTCCGATCTCAGTCAATAGAGAAATGTGAACTCGGAGTTGAACCCTGCTGACCAAGCTTCTAGGGGCATAAAGGCAAGCGAGTTCCATTCAAACAAATCGTGGATTCATGGACCAGACTTTTTGAGTAAAGACAGTAAAGCTTGGCCAGTGTCACCAATAATATCAAAGGATATTCATAATGACACAGAGGTGAAGGTTATGAGTGTGAACATTGACATTGTGCAGACTGATCCAGTTGGTAAACTTATTTGTCACTACTCAGGTTGATACAGGCTAAAAAATGCTATTGCCTGGATGCAGAGACTAAAATAGGTTCTTAAGAAAAATGTCACAAACAAAAGGCAAAAATCTAAGTCAAACAAGGTTGAAAGTCATTTGACAGTTGCTGAGATTGTAAAATTTTGTCAAGGTCAAAGTTGCAACGATGAGATAAAACTTTACAAAAGGGTGAAAAAGTTAAAAGAGTCATGTTGTCAAACTAGATCCTGTAATGGACAATGGTGTTTTAAGGGTTGGTGGAAGGTTACACCAATCCGCTTTACCATCCAGTGTGAAACATCCTGTAATACTTCATCAGGACCACTACATGTCCACTTTGATTCTCAGATATTTTCACAAACAGGGCACAGTGGCAGAAACTTAATGTTATCTAAACTGAGAGAAAAATATTGGGATTCCTAAAGCTGATGCAGATTTCAGGAAAATATTGTCAAAATGTGTACAATGTTGTCAGGTAAACCTGGTGACCAAAGAATGGCTAATTTGCCTTATGACAGACTTATACCGGACAATCTCCTTTCACAAATGTAGGGATAGACTATTTTGGACCTTTGGAAAACAAAGTCTAATGACAGTTCAACTGAAATACAAAAAATAGCTTTTCTTTTGAAACAAACTTCAATAAAACTCAACTGATGAAGAAATGAACAGTCTATCATTTTAATGGTAGGTTTATTTTAAACATTGAGAGAATCACATTATAGAAACAATATATTAATTGATTTGCACTTCATTGTGTGAAATAAGTATCTGTTCCCCTACCAACCATTAAGAGTTCTGGCTCCATAGACCAGTAGACACTCCCAGGCAAATCATCACCCTGTTTTAACTAGTCACCTGTATAAAAGACACCTGTCCACAGAATCAATCAATCAGACTCCAAACTCTCCAACATGAGAAAGTCCAAAGAGCTGTCAAAGGACGTAAGAGACAAGATTGTAGACCTGCACAAGGCTGGAATGGGCTACAAAACCATAAGCAAGAAGCTGGTGTTAAGGAGACAACTGTTGGTGCAAATGTCCTAAATTGAAGAAATACAAAATGACCATCAAATGACCTCGGTCTAGGGCTCCACAAGATCTCACCTCGTGGGGACTCAATGATCATGAGAACAGTGAGAAATCAGCCTAGAACTACATGGGAGGAGCTGGTCAATGATCAAGACAGCTGGGACCACAGTCACTAAGAAAACCATTGGTAACATTTTACGCCGCAATGGATTAAAATCCTGCAGTGCTCGTAAGGTCCTCCTGTTTAAGAAGGCAAATGTGCAGACCCGCCTGAAGTTTGCCAATGAACACCTGAATGATTTAGAGAGGGACTGTGTTCAGATGAGATCACAATCCAGAGAAATGCTGCCTATGACCCCAAAAACACCATCCCCACCGTCAAGCATGGAGGTGGAAACATTACACTCTAGGGATGTTTTTCTGCCAAGGACACAGGACAACTTCACCGTGTCAATGAGCCATGAACCGTTAAAATCCTGAGTGACAACCTCATTCCCTTTGCCAGGAAACTGAAAATGGGTCGTGGATGGGTCTTCCAACACGACAATGACCCAAAACATACAGCCAAGGCAATGAAGGAGTGGCTCAAGAAAAAACACATTAAGGTCATGGACTGGCCCAGCCAGTCTCCAAACCTCAACCCTGTAGAAAACCTATGGAAGGAGCTGAAGCTCAGAGTTGCCTAGCAACAGCCACAAAACCTTAATGATTTAGAGATGATCTGCAAAGAAGAGTGGACCAAAATTCCTTCTGATATGTGCACAAACTTGGTCATCAACTACAAGAAACGTCTGACCTCTGTGCTGCAAACAAGGGTTTTGCTCGAGGGTTCAAATACTTATTTCACTCAATGAAATGCAAATCAGCTCATATATTTTCTTTTTGATTATTATTATTCAATTCTTTTTATTGACTTTTAAGAAATATTTAAACATACATAGACAATTACACAGAAAACAACAGGAAAGCAGGCCAAATAAATAAAAAAATAAACAAATAAATAAAAATTAAAAAATTAAAAATGTAAAGAAGAAGAAGTGACTTTATTGATCTCACACAGGAGAAATTCATCTCTGCATTTAACCCATCCTGTTATTAGGAGCAGTGGGCAGCACATTACTGCGCCTGGGGACCATCTCCATGATCTTCTTGCTTTGGTTTGGTCAGGACCTAAGCTGAAGGATTTTACCTACGGTGCATGTTTTGGGTTGATGGGGCAAACCGGAGTGCCCGGAGGAAACCCACCCAGACACGGGGAAAACATGCAAACTCCACACAGAAAGGCCCGGGCGACCCGAAGCTTACGGCCATACCAACGTGCCATACAGGATTTGAACCCAGAACCTTCTTGCTGTGAAGCGCTAGCCACTCAGCCACTGTGCCGCCAATTTCATTAAATTTAGAAAGGGACATTTAAGAGGGGCTTTAGCGTGTGGAGTTACTGACTGGTTTGGATTCGAAATAGAGTATGAATGGGTGCCAGGTTTTATAATAGTTTTGAATCGATCCATTTACAGTATGTCTTAAGTGTTCAAGCTTTAAATGGGAGACTTCTTCCACCCAACGCCTGAAAGATGTTGGGGCTGCCTTCTTCCAGTTAAGCAGTACTAAACGTCTTGCAAGCAGCGTGGTGAATGCTACTGCATCTGCCTGATGAAGGGTCGCTGAAATGTTCGGAGGGACAACCCCAAACAAAGCTGTTCCACTATTTGCTACAATGTTCGTTTTGCATATGAACGAAAGTGCTTTGAATATTTTCTCCCAGAAGTAATTTAGACGGGGACATAACCAGAACATGTGACTCAGGTTAGCTGGACTATGACCACACCTCAGACAGGAGGCATCCGCACCAGGGTACATTCTGGCGATCTTATTTGGTGACAGATGTAGCCCGTGCAGGACCCTAAACTGTAACAAGCCATGTCTTATGCAGAACGATGTTGAATGGATTCTTGTGACTGCTTTTTGCAGTATTATCTGTGAAACGATCCCATTGGATTTTTAGATGGCCCAATGATGGGGATGCTGCACCTTGCATTTTATTGTAAATGACTTGACACCAAGCCTTTATCAAGCGGATTCAAATCTAGACACTCATCAAGCCATGTTTTTGGAGCCAAGGTTAAAGAGAAAGCTGTTTTGACAAAACTACGTATTTGGAGATATCTAAAGAAATCTGATTGTAGGACATCAAAGTCATTTTTTAGCTGATCGAAGGAAATTAATTTGTCGTTCTTAAAAAGATCCTTAATGCGTCTTAGTCCTCTCTTATGCCAGTGCTGAAATGATGTGTCTATTAAGGATGGAGTGAAATGGACATTACGCTGAATAGGAGCTGAAATTAAGGAACCTTTGAATTTAAAATGGGTTCTAAATTGAGACCATATTTTTAACGTGCCCTGGACAACCACATTATTTTTCCACAGGCTTTGACGGGACCTAAGGTGAAGGTCTATGGCTTTAGTGTTGGTGACTTATTCAAATTCAGTTTGGAGCAAGATTCTCTCCTTGTACAGATCATCCGAAGGTGATGTTGAGTGTAGCCGGTCTATTTCTTTGATTCGGTCAATTATCTCTGAGGCTTGTTTTGTTCGTTTTCGGTTTTCCCCTGCGACATAGGAAATCACCTGCCCTCGCAAATGTGCTTTTAGAGTTTCCCAGAGTGTGGAATGACTTATCTCTGGAGTTTAATCTCCAGGATGAGCGTGAGGCCACATTCTCTGAAAAGGTCAGTTTTAAAATCACGGGTGCATGATCAGATATTACGATGCTGTTGTATTTTGTGTGGGTAACCAGGGGTAGTAGTTTTTGGTCTATTAGAAAATAATCGATTCTTGAGTAATTCTGTTTGGATGTCGGATGCTTAAATCTCCATGGGTCCATCACACCACAGGCTTCAAGAAACTCGTTAATACATCGGGCACGGTGGCTGAGTGGCTAGCACTCATGCTTCACAGCAAGAAGGTTCCAGGTTCGATCCCCGGGTCGCCTGGGCCTTTCTGTGTGGAGTTTGCATGTTCCGGTTTCCCCCATCAACCCAAAACATGCATGATAGGTATCCTCCAGCTTAGGTCCTCACCAAGCCGAAGCAAGAAGAACATGGAGATGGTCCCCGGGCGCAGTAATGTGCTGCCCACTGGCTCCTAATAACAGGATGGGTTAAATGCAGAGAAGAATTTCTCCAGTGCTGCTTCTTCTTCTTCTCTACTTTTACTGTTGAAATTTGAATAAGAACATTGTGTGAACCAGATTCTGAGGAGTCTTGAATAGTCTTTGTAAAGTAGATTTGTCTCTTGTAGATAGGCAATGCAACAGTGCAATTTACTTAAATGTGAAAATATTGTGTTACGTTTAATAGGGTGATTGAGCCCACGAACATTCTAGCTGACCAATGTGGAAGAGGTTAGGGCCTTATAGGTAGATAGAATTACAATGGTTTATTGTTGGATATTGTATTGAACAAAAGTTGAGGTAGGGGAAAAAAATTAGACACTAAATAATAAACTACTACATAACTAAAAACTAGTTATGAGGTTGTTTATAAGAGAATGTCCAACTTCTGGTTTCCAAAGTCCACATCATCACACTCCATTTAGGGTGCTTAGCATGTCAACCCACACAGGGACTTTTTTATTGTTTTACTTATTATTATTATTATTAATGATTTTAGCAACAATAAGCTTCAGTTTGTCCTTTGACTTATACAGCTTAACACCAGGTATGAAAAATAACAATAACGTGATAATATAATATAATATATAATATAATATATATATAATATAATATATATAATATATAATATAATATAACACAACATACTTCTATGGGGAGTAGAGGTAGCGTTGTTCATGCATGTAAATAGTAAAATATTACCTTATCAGTTCCTGATACCTGGTACTGGAAAATCTTAGCTGCTGTAACAAATGTTTCATCAGTCATGTTCTCTTTATTTCATTCACAACAAACTCCTTAGCAGTCTTGGAATCTTGATCGTGCCTCCAAGTCCTCACATTAGGCCTAAAGTTTGTCAAGCTTCTTCATACTAGACACATCCGACTCCAAGGCAGTGATAATGTCCGAGTGATCATTAACTCCAGCTTCTAAATCAGTCGTGCGGGTCTCAATGGCGTCCATCCTCTTGTTGACCTTCCCCACAGTGTTGCGTAGTTCCGCTTGTGTCTCAGTTGCTTTCTCATTTATTTTAGCGAACAACTCTTGTTTAGGTGCAGTGATTGCTTTAAGAACTTGTTGGTTTCCGATGCGGCTACCGGCCGCTGCGTCCTCATCCGAGCAGGCTGGGCCAGGTGTGTTAGCGTTAGCTTCAACGCGAGGCTCAACTCCTGCATCCAGTTGTTCCGTTTATTTGCTTGTTTTTTGGGCATATTGGTCGCGACCTGATATTACAACAGCTTTAAATGAGTAAGCAGAGCTTTGTTGTGCAATTTCTAAGGTGAAATTGTTATTAAGAGAATGTCCCCGTGTGGAGCTCAGTGAGACAGAACTTTACATGGCGCTGCCTCACCGGAAGTCTCTCACTATTAAAATAAACCTACCATTAAAATGATAGACTGTTCATTTCTTTGTCAGTAAACAAACTTATAGAATCAGCAACAGATCAAATACTTATTTCCTCCACTGTACATTCTTACAGTTTTGTTTTTGTGCCGTTAACATTTTACTTTTTGCTTTAATATTTTTAAAGTTATTATTTACTGATTTCACTGATTACATTAAGTTATTTCCATCTGGAAATGATGTAATGTAATCAGCAAAACAAGTATAGTGCTAATAGATTTTTTTCCACTGCTACCTCTAACAAATACTATTTACAACAGGTGTGATGAATGAAATTTTCTACTGCCAGTAGATATTTCTAGAAATAAGTATATCCTATCTATATTTGCACTTATTGATGTACTGCCAACTTACATAGTCCTCTGCTGACATGTTGCTGCTCCAGCTCTTGTACTGTTGGGGCAATGCCACCTGGTTGGTTGTGGTGGTCTCCATCAGCCCCTGTGTCCCTGTGTGAAGAGTTGAGTGGATCTCTCCAGTCTTCATCACTGTCAGCGTCAGAAGAGTGCTCTCTGTCTCCCTCAGTCTCTGAGTGGACATGTGTCTCTGCTCTGATGTCCTCTCCCTGTGTGTCCTCTCTCTGCTCAGTTTGTCTTTGTTGAAGCGGTGACGACTCTTCTGTCTTCACGCTCACAGCACTAAACTCTGGGACAGACCTGAAAAATATAAGAGACAATTGTATATTTCAAACCCAATCTGAATACTTGTAATAGAAATGAATAAGTATGAATAACAAAATAAAGAACTGCAGTTTGAAAGTGTCTGAGACTCACACTTGCAGCTGATCTTCCTCCTGTTTGATGTCGTGTTCTTCTTTAATCTGTGGAGTCACCCATCGAGTTTGAGGTAGTGGGGCAGACGTGACATTATCATCACTGCAACAACAATCAGAGTAATTAAAGCCGCAAGCGGCGTTGTCGGGGCCTCGCACCTGTGGCCTACGGGGGTGGGGGAGTGGGGGTGGGGGGCATGCTCCATGCCAGCAATACAAAGTATTTTCAGCCGCACAAGATGTCATGTCAATCTAAAGCACAGTAGCAGCTTCAGTGCATTTTTTACAGTTCCCTTGTCTACCACATGGTGGCGCTATGACATACGGGCAGTTCATTTGCATAAAAATGTTTCTCTTCACAAGGCTATGCCAAATTTCGTGTGGTTGGCTCAAGTGGTATACTAACCGTGACCCACTTTGCGCTTAGGGGGCTAAGCTACTGTATTTTCTTGCAGTTCACTTGCCTACCATATGGTGGCGCTATGCCAAACTACCATTTAATTTGTTTGAAAATGTTCATAGTCACAATATACATAAGCCTATGGGGGTTCCAGGCTTTTAAACCCCTGCTAAATGAAGTGGTGACACACCTCCTATTGAATTTGGCACTTTCAAATGGTAGCAAAATTCATCAGGCCGCCGTTTTGTCATCTTACAAGATATCAAAAATCCCTTTGCAATTTAACATCTACAATGTCTTGAGCTCATGTACACCAAAATTTATGCCCATCTGATGTACGGTGTAGGAGGAGTGTTTTAAAATCCATTGTATGTCATATCACACAAAATCGCAATACAAGTCTTCTTATCTCACTTCCTGTTGGGCGTGGCCATGACATTGTAATTACAATTTTGTTCATCTTAGTGAGATACACACCCATACCAACTTTCGTGTGTCTGGCTGAAATGGTATGCCACCTACGATCCTCTTTGTGTTAAAGTGCTCAATTTCTGTAATTTTCTGACAGTTCACTTGCCTACCACATGGGAGCGCTATGTCAGACTGCCAGTTATTTTGCATAAAAATGTTGGTAGTCCTCATATACTTTACCCTTTGAAGCTTTAGTCCAGAGAACTACTGCAAAATGGATTTGTGACCCATTTCCTGTTTGTTTGGGTACATTTAATAAAATACCTAACTTTATGAATCTGCCGTGTCGTCATATTACATCACGTTTGAAATTCCTTCGCAATTTAACATCTCCATGGTCTTGAGCTCATGTACACCAAAATTACGCCCATCTGAGTTACGGTTCAGGAGGAGTATTTCAATTCCATTGTATGTCAAATCACACAAAATCCCAATTATCTCACTTCCTGTTGGGCGTGGCCCTACGTTTGTATGGACTTTTTTGTTCGTCTTACTGAGATACACATCCATACCAAATTTCGTGCGGCTATCTTAAACGGTATGCCAGCCCCAAGTTAAATTGCATTAGGGGGCACTAGCGAGCTCCTGGGCCCCATCGGGGGCCGGGTCTTTTTGTGGTCGTACTGGCCGCACTTTGTGATGCCCGTGCAAAGTTACATTCGGTTTGAAGCATGGGAACATGCTCAAAATTGCCCGAGCGTGTGTAAATAATAATAATAATAATAATAATAATAATAATAATAATAATAATAATAATAATAATAATAATAGGTGATAAAAGGAGAAGTTCAATTTGTCAACTGGACAAAGTTTGTTTGGTTGAAAACGTTTCGCCGCTCATCCGAGAGGCTTCGTCAGCTCTGGTTATTGTACTGGTTAGACCCTGCTTATATCTAGCTGCCGGGAGGCGAGTCCTACACTGAAAAAGCTCTGAAAACGAACCCCCCTAATCTGTCTCTTTGTTGTCCAAATTACTCTGGCCACTAGTTACGACCCCCTATACAACGTCTAACGACCCTCTCCACCCCTCTGTCCTGGATCGTCTGCCCTAATGTTTCTTTGTCTGTTTTGACGTGGTTTAAGAATGGAATTATAGATGGGAGACAAGTTATGTCTAACTCCCCCATTTCTGTTTAATGACGGATTCTCTTTTTTGACAAAAAATAGCCTCTTTAACCCCCCTCTCAAACCAGTTCTTAATAATAATACGGAAACGGAGCAACAACAATAATAAAGTTGTTGTGTGAGAGTAATGTACGCTGTGCAACATCTTAGCCATTACTTTACATTTACGTTTTTAATGAAGTACTGTAGTTTATCCTAGAAAACAAGTTCGCTACTCATCGCTGCACAGGCCTTAACTACAACTAACTACTGCGGCTACGACAACAAGCAGCAAACGCACCTTTCCTTTGCATTGAAAATTACGTTTTCAGATACAAAATATCGCATTCGTGTCCTGAAAAACGTTTATATAAAGTACGTTTTCAAATGATAAGCAGAATTTTACCTGTCCAGTTTAGGGACCAACGCGCCAGTCTTTAGACCCTTCGTCTGTTTCAGTGCGCGCCATCGCTGGAAGGAATCTCCAAGAATCACCTTCGTTTGGCTTCGCTCCTTTTCCCCTTGTCTTCTTCTTTCAGCGACCTCAAAAACGGACTTTCTTTTGCGGCTAACTGGTAGTGGATTCTTGTCTGCCATTGCAACAAATTTTGTGCAAACTGTGAGGAAGCTCCAGTTGGAAAAAACCGCTCAGAACCGCTGTGTTAGTGGAGTAAACAGAGTCTTGTGTGTGGAATGCGTAAGAGGCGCGCGTAAAACACGTCATTTCGACGGGGCAGTCCATTTCGAAAGAACACCGTGGATCTATAATAAGAACTATGCAGAACACCGACTGGATCCGCCAGATTGTGAGCTGTCCTCCGTGTTCGAGGGCCGTGACTGGTTCCAAGGTGGAGCAAAGCAGAACAGGAACGTGGATCCGGTCTGGTTTGTTGTAAGTCTGTTTTGTTCTGAGCGGCCCGTGCTCCGCGCACTTGGTTTTTCCTGGGAGAATCGATCCATGAGAAGAATAGATCCGGGAGAACAGATCCTGACGTGTTTTACGCGCGCCTCTTACGCGTTCCACACACAAGACCCTGTTTATTCCACCAACACAGCGGTTCTGAGCGGCTTTTTCCAACTGGAGCTTCCTCACAGTTTGCACAAAGTTTATTCCAATGGCAGACAAGAATCCACTACCAGTTGGCCGCAAAAGAAAGTCTGTTTTTGAGGTCGCTGAAAGAAGAAGACAAGGGGAAAAGGAGCGAAGCCAAACGAAGGTGATTCTTGGAGATTCCTTCCAGCGATGGTGCGCACTGAAGCAGACAAAGGGTCTAAAGACTGACGCGTTGGTCGCTAAACTGGACAGGTAAAATTCTGCTTATCATTTGAAAACGTACTTTATATAAACGTTTTTCAGGACACGAATGCAATATCCTGTATCTGAAAACGTAATTTTCAATCCAAAGAGAAGGTGCGTTTGCTGCTGTATTTTGACTATCTCTGTTACACTGGACACTCAAGGACACGCAGCTGTGATAACACAGCTCACCATGAATCGATAGGACATCAATCAGGGACGTGCACAGGGGGGTTGCTCAGGTTGCCCAGGCAACTGCCCCTGTGCTCTCCTGGACTGACGTTGCCCTTCCGAGTCGAAAAAAATAAAATAATAATAATAATAATAATAATAATAATAATAATAATAATAATAATAATAATAATAATAAATTGTTCAATGGATACAGAATTTGATGTAGGCCTAGGCCTAGAATCAGGGCTGGACTGGGACAAAAAAACTGCCCTGGCATTTTTGGCTCAGAACGGCCCCTCATAATTAGCGGAGCACAACAGACTAATTTATGTTTGTGTTCCCCAAAGTAATGTATTTTACTATTGTTATGTCTTGGCCGAGGGAAAACACCTTCTTCACTACAGGGTTTGTAGCATCTTGCTTTGGGTGGTGATTTAAAAATTCTTGCATTCTCGCAGGCTCTGGACGGGAAAAGTAGTCTACTCTCTTCTCTCTCCTCAACAGCTTGGCTTGACTAGACAGGAAGAGGGACAGATTATTACAGTTTATTAAGTGATAAATAGAAAACCTAAATTAAAATTAAAAATATTGGGAAATACCTGGAAAAACTGTGAAACTATCTAAACCAAATTCCTGCAAATTTGACCAGCTGGTGCCACTAGACGGTTAGGGCTGGGGGCCTATAAATCGCTGTGGGTAATGAGGAGACTGGCTGGAATGTACATGCAAAATTTCACAGCTTTTTACCAGACGGTTCTAGGGGTTGCCATAGACTCCCATTGAAGAAAGAATATAAAATAATAATAATAATAATACTGCTTGGCCCCTAAATATGATGTACATAACCAGTTGTATACAGTTGTAGGGAGTATTATCTATTCAATCACCATGGTTTGTTGTTTAGACCCGATGTAAATAAAATCAAGCAAATAGACCACTGTAGATTGCCATCTAAACATTTATTTTTTTTAGTTAGCTGCCCACTAGCTAGTTAACTACGTTTCCAATCCATTTAGGCTACTGTATGCTGAAGTGGGCTAATATCATGAGGCAAACAATAAATGATTAAATGATTTAGGGTGACCTTGTTGTAACCATGAACATGGATTCTTGTTAATATGAATTATGTTCTTACCACTTGCTACCACAGGATAGCAACATTCATTTATTATTCATGACGTTTTTGCGACCACACTTCCAGGCAAAATTCGCCTCGGGTTCCCTCGGGTTCCCTGTCCACAGTCTCTGGCTGCTCCTCTCCCTGTCCACCTTCAGCCTGGTCTGCAGAGGATGTGGAGGCTCCAGCAGCTCCTCCAGAGAGAGGCTTTTTAATATTTTCGCCCGCTAATTCTCTGCACCTCCTTTCTTGTATGTTTCCGTGTTTGCCCGCTCATTTGCTCAACAGTATGATTACGAAACTGGCGGGGATCAGTGCAGAGAAAAGGGTGGGATATCCTGATTGGTTTATTCCACTGTCTATATTGAAGATGGTTCAATGGGCCGCCTCCTTTAAATTGTGGGCCGGCGACTGGGCTCTAAGTAAAAAAAAAAAAAACAGCACCACTGTCGGCCCACCGGGAAAATGCCCGGTATGCCAGCTGGCCAGTCCAGGCCTGCCTAGATTTGAAAATGAAAACAAAAAATTGCCAATCAAAACATTTTTCCTAAAATAAAAGCAGCCTCATTCACGGACACCGGAGCACAGTGAGCCCGCCTCCCCCGGCAGTGGCGGCCACGTCCAGGGACCCCGTGTACCCCCGCTCCATCCGACTATCAGACCTCATATTACTAAGCGGAGGAAAAGAAACTAACCAGGATTCCCTCAGTAGCAGCGAGCAAAGAGGGAAAAGCCCAGCACCGAATCCCCGTCTGAGGGGTGAGCGCGGGAAATGTGGCGTACGGCAGCTGGATTTTACCTATGGCGCATATTTTGGGTTGGTGGAGGAAACCGGAATGCCCGGAGGAAACCCATCCAGACACGGGGAGAACATGCAAACTCCACACACGGTGATCAAACCCAGAACCTTCTTGCTGTGAGGTGTGAGTGCAAGCCACTCAGCCACCGTGCTGCCACGACGTTGTCGTAAAAAGGTGAGATTGAGATGTAAAACAAATGATCACCATGAAGGTTTATGAACTGAATAAAAATGTTCATAAATGCATGTTCAGTTTGCCACATTTTGCCTAAATAATCAGAGAGCTAGCTAGCCTGTAGACAAGCAACCCATTATTTAAATAGACTGCTAATTTTGTGGTAGGCAAACTAAGCTTTTTGTTTTAGCAAGCAGAATGAATGATGCACGTAATGCATCACATGAATTCTGTCATTCAAAATGGTTAAATGACTAAATCTTCTCACTATTTTGGGTAATGTGTGTTATGTTAAGTGATGCCCACAGAAAAGAGGCGCTTGCAGGAGAGAGAGAAAACCCTCAGGGAGGCAGCAAAGGGGAGCACATAACTGCAGGGTTGGCTAAGAAAAAGCCAACCAGCAGGTGAGACCGAGACGTTGCATTGTGATGAAGATGAGATGATACTGTGTAGGCTAATGGATTCATTAATCAGACTCGTATTTTAGCCTACTACTGGCAATTTTTTATAATTACATTACATTTAAAATGAGGAGCAGCCACAAGCCTCCTCCAGACACTTCATATAGCCTGTGATTTTTTTTTCCCCCTTCCAGGTGGGGGGTTGGTTTGCCCTTTATTCAGGTGAGAGCAGCTGCCCCTCAAAATTCCTGTGCACGTCCCTGGACATCATATCAGTTGACATGATGACATGTATTTATAAAACACTCTGCCCTTCTTATATAGTCTTCCACTTCAGTTTGTCATCTCTATATTTCACCCTTGCTCTTGCCCCTCCCCACCCTCCTGTATTGTAACCAAACAAAAAAGACGCCTCGTGTTAACTGTTCAATTGCCCTGTCGTATGTGTTTGTGACCAGGGATGTGCACAGGAATTTTGAGGGGCAGTTTCTCTGACCTGAAGTAAGGGCAAACCAACCCCCCATATAACCAATCACAGGCTATATGAAGCATCTGGAGGAGGCTTGTGGCTGCTCCTCGTCTTAAATGTAATGTAATTATGAAAAATTGCCAGTAGTAGGCTAAAAGATAAGTCTGATTAATTAATGTACACAGTATCATCTCATCTTTATCACAATGGAACGTATCTGTCTCACCTGCTGGTTGGCTTTTTCTTAGCCAACCCTGCAGTGTGCTCCCCTTTCCCGCTTAGTTTGCCTACCACAAAATTAGCAGCCTGTTCAAATAATGGGTTGCTTGTGTGCAGGCTAGTTAGCTGACTGATTATTTAGGCTAAACGTGGCAAACTGAACATGTATTTATGAACATTTTTATTCAATTCATAAACCTTCATGGTGATCATTTGTTATACATCTCAATCTCACCTTTTACAACATCCGCGACAATCTTTCCACATGCAGGCTCGGGTCACTGTATCAGCAGTGGGCACTGATACCACGGCCCGGGAAGTTTGGGCGGGAGGCGCTGTAAAGCACGCAGCTGGGACGGCGTGCCACTTTCACCAGGCGGCCGTCCCGTCCTCACATCATCCACGGGCTGAGCCTCTATCAGAAGGACTCAGGCCCCCTCTCGACACCGTCCGCGCCCGCCCCTCAGACAGGGATTCGGCGCTGGGGTCTTCCCTCTTTGCTCGCCGCTACTGAGGGAATCCTGGTTAGTTTCTTTTCCTCCACTTAGTAATATGCTTACATTCAGCGGGTAGTCTCGTCTGATCTGAGGTCGTAATCGAATGTGGCCGCGGCCGGGGGAGGCAGAGGTGGGCTCACGGAGCTCCGGTGACTGCCGCTCATGAACCGGTCCGGCTTGCGGACATCCCACTCCCTTTTACTTTCACTCTGTGTCCGAATGGAAGTGAATGAGGCTGCTTTTATTTTAGGAAAAATGTTTTGAGTGCCGATTTTTGAACAATATAGCATTATTTTTTTTATTTTTTTATTTTTTTTCTCGGAAGGGCAACGTCAGTCCAGGACGGCACAGGGGCAGTTGCCCGGGCAACCTGAGCAACCCCCCGTGCACGTCCCTGTTTCTGACTATTGTTATTGATTGTATCTGCATTTTCTATTCTTTTCATGTGATTGTATCTGCATTTTCCATTCGGTGTATGTTCTTCTATTTTTAATCTCTGTAAAGCACTTTGTGTTGCATTTATTGTATGAAAGGTGGTCTATAAATAAAGACTTACTTACTTACTTGTTGTCGTAGCTGCAGTAGTTAGTTGTAGTTAAGTCCTGTGCAGCGATGACTAGCGAACTTGTTTTCTAGGATAAACTACTTCATTAAAAACATAAATGGAAATCTAAAGTAAATCTAAAGATTTTGCACAGCGTACATTACTCTCGCACAACAACTTTATTATTACTCTGATTGTCGTTGCAGTGATGATAATGTCACGTCTGCCCCACTACCTCAAACTCGATGGGTGACTCCACAGATTAAAGAAGAACACGACATCAAACAGGAGGAAGATCAGCTGCAAGTGTGAGTCTCAGACACTTTCAAACTGCAATTCTTTATTTTGTTATTCATACTTATTCATTTCTATTACAAATATTCAGATTGGGTTTGAAATATACAACAGTCTCTTATATTTTTCAGGTCTGTCCCAGAGTTTAGTGGTGTGAGCGTGAAGACAGAAGAGTCCTCACCGCTTCAACAAAGACAAACTGAGCAGAGAGAGGACACACAGGGAGAGGACATCAGAGCAGAGACACATGTCCACTCAGAGACTGAGGGAGACACAGAGCACTCTTCTGACACTGACAGTGATGAAGACTGGAGAGATCCACTCAGCTGTTCACCTGCACACAGGGACACAGGGGCTGATGGAGACCACCACAACCAACCAGGTGGCATTGCCCCAACAATACAAGAGCTGGAGCAGCAACATGTCAGCAGAGGGCTATGTAAGTTGGCAGTACATCAATAAGTGCAAATTTAGATAGGATATACTTATTTTTAGAAATATCTACTGGTAGTAGAAAATTTCATTCATCACACCTGTTGTAAATAGTATTTGTTAGCGGTAGCAGTGGAAAAAATCTATCAGCCCTATATTTATTTTGCTGATTACATTACATCATTTCCGGATGGAAATAACATAATGTAATCAGCAAAATAAATAATAAATAATAACTTCAAAAATATTAAAGCAAAAAGTAAAATATTAACGACACACAACAGCACAAACAAAAGAGAAATAATTTATGTACAGTGGAGGAAATAAGTATTTGATCCGTTGCTGATTTTGTAAGTTTGTTTACTGACAAAGAAATGAACAGTCTATCATTTTAATTAGGGATGTCCCGATCCGATCACATGATCGGAAATCGGCCCCGATCACGTGGTTTCGGACTCGATCAGAATCGGACGTTACCTCCCGGTCAGGATCAGATATATACTGTATGTACAGTGGTCCCTCGATTATCACGGGGGTTAGGTTCCAGAAATAACCCGCAATAAGTGACAACTTTATATTTTACAATTATTATACATGTTTTAAGGCTGTAAACGCCTCACCACACACATTATACACTTTTCTCAGACTGGTATTAACATTTTCTCACATTTCTCTCGTTTAAACACTCAAACTTTCGTAGATTTTCACCAAAATGTATTAATACTGAAGCCTGGGGGGGTGCACTCGCTGATCGTTGTCAAATCCATGAGCAGCATGACCGGCATCCTACCTGGGGCTGCGACCACGAGAGTGAGGCAGTGTCTGGACCATGCCTTCCTCTCGGGACCACGTCCAGCGACGCAGTCCGAGCCACGAAGTGAAAACGCACAAGAGCCGCACAAAACAAGGCAAAGAGCCGCATGCGGTGGTTTAATCCTGGTTTAGACCTGGTCTAGTCCTGGTTTAGTCCAGGTTTAGACCTGGTCTAGTCCTGGTTTAGTCCAGGTTTAGACCTGGTTTAGACCTGGTTTAGTCCTGGTTTAGACCTGGTTTAGTCCACGTTTAGTCCTGGGCTAGTCCTGGTCTAGTTCCTGTCTAGTCCCGTGCGGACACGTGCACCCGCTGATCGTTGTCAAATCCATAGAGCAGCATGACCGGCATCTCACCCGGGGCTGCGACCACGAGAGTGAGGCAGTGTCTGGACCGTGCCTCCCTCTCGGGACCACGTCCAGCGGCGCAGTCCGAGCCACGAAGCGAAAATGCACAAGAGCCGCATGAAACAAGGCAAAGAGCTGCATGCGGTGGTTTAGTCCTGGTTTAGACCTGGTCTAGTCCTGGTTTAGTCCAGGTTTAGACCTGGTCTAGTCCAGGTGTAGTCCAGGTTTAGACCTGGTTTAGACCTGGTTTAGTCCACGTTTACTCCTGGTCTAGTCCTGGTCTGGTCCTGGTCTGGTCCCGGTCTAGTCCCGGTCTGGTCCCGGTCTGGTCCCGGTCTGGTCCCGGTCTGGTCCCGGTCTAGTCCCGGTGTGGTCCTCATGTCTTTGTCCTGGAGAGTTTGAAAAGGAGAGAAAAAATGCCCCTTGACAGCACGAAGGCACAGGAGACCACAGCCAGGAGCACAAATGATCGCAATGAGTGACCTACCATTCGCCTTTGCAGAGAAACCTGGATTTCTTATGCTTATGGAGCACGTCGAACCTCGATTTGAAGTGCCATCTCGCCACTATTTCACAGAGAAAGCTCTGTCAGCTCTTTATAAGATTTCTGACAAACTACATGTCCTGTTATCAGATGTACCCCATGATTCGTTCACCACAGACATCTGGAGTTCATCCGTGACACCCAGAAATAATAATAATAATAATAATAATAATAATAATAATAATAATAATAATAATAATAATAATAATAATAATAATAATAATAATAATAATAATAATAATAATCTGTGCAATGTTCAAAATGTGTCATTTGGTGAAACAGACCTGTGACTTTTGTAGGTAGGTCAAAAATATCTGCATTTCTTTTATTAAAGTAATAATTTTTATTTTAAATTTAAAATAATCTTCAGAAGACATCTCGTGTCTCTCCTCAGCTGCTTCAAACAGTGTTTCTGTTTCTTTTTTGTCGTTTTTCTTAAGCTTGACATGAACTGGTACGATGTGATTCAACTGGACTTTGTTTTGACTGCACCTTCTGCACAAACACGTCCAAGGCCGAAAGCTGCAGCTTATCTCTCAGCACTCTATAAAACAAAACATTCCACATTTGGCTCACACTGATATGTCTTATGTAATACACTCTGCTCTGTCTGTTTAGTAAATGTCTGCCTCTGCTTCAGTTTTCAATCAATTTCATTGATTTTTCTGGACTGCCCCCCTTCCCACCCGCCCGTCTGTCACCAATGAAAAAACGCCGTGTTTACCTGTCCAATTGTTGTTGTCGTAATATGTTTGGATTGTTATTGATTGTACTGCAATTTTCATCTCTGTATCTCCGAGTCGGCGCGCACATGTGCACGGCCCCTCCCCTGGCCGTCTCTATCACTGTCCTGCTTGGTCAGGGGGAAATGGAATTTCGATCTTCTATATGTACTTGTACATATGGTTTTTCGACAATAAAGCAAACTATGAACACTATGAACACATTAGCCAAAACTCTACTGCTGTTACCGGCCCCAGTAGCACCACATGTCCCACCTGTGATTGAGATGGGACTGGCGACTTCAGTGTTAAGAGTTTTCAGAGTCATTGTTGGATTTGTTATCTGCTGCTACATCCATCCATGTTTTATTGTAATGAAACATTCTTGGATGTCTCTTGGAACAGTAGTCACAGTGGTCTTTAACTTCAGCTCCTCAAATTACAAATCTTGTTTTTCTTTGAGCTTCTCTGCTTGAGCAATCATAGCAGTTTGTTCCGCTTGTTCCTTGATGTAGATGATGTAGTTGAACTGCACTGACTGGCCCTGGTCCCGTTTGTGCAGGATGCTGGTCCCCGCTTCCTTGGTCCAAGCATTGCTCTTCTTGCGTTCATTCGTCTGCAGTTCTCTAGGCATTTTCCATGTACTTTGGCACCATCTTTTGGACATCTTCTGTACTGCACTAATTCTCCTCGTCAGGTTTCTTGCATCTCCTTGTCCACCATTTTGGTTTAATTTGCCATACAATGATAGAATTGCAATCCGATAGAATTCAACAGCAGTTCAAATAAAGTAGTCTATAGTCGTGTCCCAATTCGGTGGTTGCAGCCCTCTGCATAAGACACAAAGCATGCTTCGCTTTCTTCTTGAGTGCCATCTTGCAAAGACTACAACGTTCCTGTTGTCTTATTTCTTCTCTTTGCTCATTTTGCAAGTTACCAGTTAGTAGTTGTTCTTTTCTTCGTTTTACTACCAATCTCGGACTTTGTTTTCTCCTTGTAATAATTTAACCTCTTCACAAAAAAAGATGACTAATGAGCCTGTGTTACACATTTACAACTTAATGTTGTTGCAGCACAGGAAAAAGACCGTGTTGCTCCAGCCATCCTTTTCTTTATTTTCAACAAAGTTCAATTTCTTCACGTTAAATTACATGAGAATACAACAGAACAGGCAGTAGTGCGCCCCCAAATGTGCAAACCATGGATCAAATTTCTTTCTTTTAAATCAAACCTATAAAATGGCACTTACACTGATATTACAGTGAAATGTATCAGGAAAAGTTTGTTTTGACATTAAAAAAAAAAGAAAGATTTTTACATAACTTTAAAAATTTAAAGAGGGAAAGTGCTAACATGCTTAACTTTTATCCAATTTTGACGTGTTTTACTCTTTGATGGAAAAAAAAAAACTTGGTACCATAGTTAAGAGTTGATGCCGTATTAGGACAAACTGTGAAATTCTTTAAGGGAAAAATAGAATGGTCTACTGTTTATTTCTAGATCTCCATTTGTGTTTTTCATCATTTTCAATCATGCAAGTTATTCTGAATTTAATTAAATTTTAACAATATGTCCATTGCACTGAAGTACATGTTTAAAGGTACAGTGTGTAGGATTCGTGGCGCATAGGTGGTGTAGGTACCATGCACTTCCTCTTTTGGCTACGGCAGACCTCGAGGGTCACCCGGGCGTGCCGTAACGCGGACAGCTCGCATACCAGCGCGCACCCGGTGCTGTGCGAGCTCTCGCCGACAACTACGGTATAAATAAAACACTGTCCCGTTCACTGTTTTTTTTTTTTCCTTTTCGCATGAAAACACACATTCCCTCGTGTACCATGACAATCTACACATCAATTGAAACCTTACAGTCTCCTCTTTTTGACTATGCAATTCATTTCCCGGTACAACAATCACTCCCCGAGCACATGGGGCTTTTATACGGAAAAGCACAAAACGAGGTTTGTTACTTAGCTTACCTTTGAAGGCTCTGGACAGGTCAAACTCTGTATTTCACCATAAACTTACTCCAGTAAAACAATTTAGTCCAAAACACGTTAGATCCATTACGACGTGTGATCCGGCAGCATGCTTGTCGTTGTTTACCCAAAACCACGAGCCTTGCCGAAGGCGGAGCCCAAATGTCCTTCTGCGGCTCTCGTATTCAAAATGGCTGCCTATATGGGGGAAGATCCCCCTTTTATGCAGGTATATCTATGTCCAACAGAATACTTTGATTTCATGATGGAAGTGAAAAGGCTTGGAAAACAATGTATTTTTGAATGGGTATCTTCAATTTCGGTAATTAACAGGTACAAATCTTACACACTGTCCCTTTAAGGAAGCCCTGGATTTAAATGCAGAAAAATGTTTTTAATCAACTTTTTTTTTTTTTTATAGGGACATGTATGAAATCATAAAACACTTAAATATACCAGACAAAAATCTACACATTTTGTATGCCATTATATTTTTATTTTTTGAGCATTTGAAAACTGCAAAATATCGCTGACCCATTTACAACTTCATGGACACAAAAGACACCCATCACCCTTAAAGACTACAAACACGTTTGCAGAGTATTCACGACACAAGACTGCACGTGTAGGTGTAAGTGTGTATTCTCTTGTACGTGTAGATTCCTCCGTCGGCGTATGGTGCGGCAGCATGTGAGCAGCTTCACAGCGCCGTGACTCAAATGCAGACACGCCACCCGCGTGCCCTCTTCCTGATCACTGGAGACTTTAATCATACATCTCTCTCCGCTACTCTTCCCACATTCACGCAGTACATCACGTGCCCCATGAGAGACAATAGGACTTTAGACATGTTCTACGCTAATATCAAAGAGGCCTACACCTCTGCCCCCTCCCCCCGCACAGACGCTCAGGCCACTGTCTGGTTTACCTGCTTCCTGAATACACACCCAGGGTGCAAAGAGAACCTGCGCAAAAGTGGTCTGTGAGGCTTTGGACTGATGAGGTCTGTGAGAGTCTGAGGGACTGTTTTCAGAACACAGACTGGGACATGTTCTGCGGCTCTTATGGAGAAGACATCAACAGCCTGAACCATTGCACATCAACTTTCATTAATCAACAAAATCATTCATGGTCTGTCATCTCCTCCACTCACTCAGTTCATAAACATCAGGACCACCACACACAGAGTGACCAGAGGGGAGGCCCGAGGAGACTGTATTGTTCCCTTACGCCAGTGCTTCTCAAATAGTGGGGCGGGCCCCCCTGGGGGGGCGTGGTGTGATGCCAGGGGGGGCGCGTGTGACCTTTTTGCCGTACTGTACTAGAACTCAGTGTAATTGCACATCAACAACAGTAGTTGGCAGTGGCGCTCTCATTGTCGCTCTGGGGCAGGGGTCGGCAACCTTCAATACACAATGTACAGAACAGACTCACCATCAGCAGAACATCCTCTGTCACAGAAAAAACACGTATATTCCACTGAGTCGTGTCCTTTTGTCAGACAGAAGCTGACGCATCAGGGGCACAAGGACAGACATGTTTTTTTTTTTTTAAGTTTATGCAAATGGGCCATGTTTTTTTTTAAAGTTTCGTTTCTGTAAAACGTAAACAAATGTGCGCAAAGCTGCATTAAAAACACATTAATATTTGAGTCCTCAGTGCTAAAAGACAGTGCAGTCTTTGTTGGAAGTATATTTCTTTTTTGTTTTTAATGTTAATAAAAGGATACAATGTTATGCAGAGGCATATTAATAACAATTTTCTAGACAAATAATACTATTTATAGTCGCGCGCAGGGAGGGGGGCGTGAATTTTTTTCTTCTTACTAGGGGGGGGCGTCACACAAAATAATTGAGGTGCACTCAGTCAGAGCGCCTTTTCTATTACAGCTGCCCAGGAGTGGAACTCTGTCCCCTCGAACATCAGAGAACTGACCACGTACAATCTGTATAAAAAATATCTAAAGAACTGGTTCATAACACATCAGACATGTCATCATTAATGTTTATTATTTTCTTTCCCCGAACCCCACTGTGCTGCCTCTTGTGTCTCTGCTGTCTTGTTGTGATGTGTTGAAATATTTTTTAACTGTCAATAATTTTAAAGTTTTGTGTACGCTGTATTTATCAACTGGATTTGTATAGTTTTAACTATAACTGCTTTACTGCTTGTTAATAATTGCATATTGTTCACTGTGTAATCTTATTTTGTTATCATTGTTTTTAAAGGTACAGTGTGTAGGATTCGTGGCGCATAGGTGGTTAGTAGCTATTCCACTTCCTCTTTTGGCTATGGCAGACCTCGAGGGTCACCCGGGCGCGCCGTAGCGCCAACAGCTCGCGTGCCCGCGCACGAACCGCGCGCCGCTGTATACATAAAACGCGGTCCCCCGTTCACTTTTTTTTTTCTTTTCGCATGAAAACACACAATCCCGATCATGATTCATGACAATCTACACATCAAATGAAACCTTACAGTCTCCTCTTTTTGACTATGCAATTCATTTCCCTGCAAAACAATCACTCCCCGAGCACATGGGGCTTTTATACAGAAAAGCACAAAACAAGGTTTGTTACTTGGCTTACCTTTGAAGGCTCTGCAGAGGTCAAACTCTGTATTTCACCATAAACTTGGTCTCAATCTGTCCATAAGGATCCAGCGAATAAAATCCAGTAAAACAATTTAGTCCAAAATACGTGTTAGATCCATTACGACGTGTGATACAGCAGCATGCTCCCCCTCTCCCCCTCCCCTTCCCCTTCTCTCCTTCGCTCCTCCGCTCCCTCAGGCAGCGCGGCTGAGCAGCTGCTAGCAGGAGCCGAGGCGAAGGATGAGCCCAAATGTCCTTCTGCGGCTCTCGTATTCAAAATGGCTGCCTCTATATGGGGAAGATCCCCCTTTTATGTGACTATATCTAAGTCCAAAAGAATACTTTGATTTCATGATGGAAGTGAAAAGGCTTGGAAAACAATGTATTTTTGAATGGGTATCTTCAATTTCAGTAATTAACAGGTAAAAATCTTACACACTGTCCCTTTAAGGAGACCATTTTAAGATCTGTCCAGGGACAACAGGTGAAAAATAGCCTTTTGGCTAATTCTGGTGCATTTACAGCTATGTTAATTAATGTACACTGTCCCTGTCAAATAAACCAATAAATAAAATAAAACTTCTATGTGGAGAACACTGTGCCAACCAAGGTACGTTGTTTTTCCAACAACCACCCCTGAGTCACCCCTGAGCTTAAAGCCCTCCTGAATGAGAAGGAAAGGGTCCAGCGGGAGCTCCAGTGGAGCATCCGACGGGACAAGCAGGACTACGTGAGGAAGATGGAGGAGCAGCTGGCCCAGAACAACGCACGGGGCGTGTGGAGAGAACTGAGGAACATGTCTGGATTTGGACAGAGTGGCAGAGGGACAGCTGATGGTGATCAGCGCTGGGTGGACGAATTAAACTGTTATTTCAACAGGTTTGATTTGCCCCCCACCCCCTCTGCCCCTCTTCCGACTCCCCCCTCTTCACACCTCCCCGGGCCAGTGGCCACATTCCCCTCCCCACCCTTCACATGGACCCAACTCAGCACCAGCCCCCCTCCACCCCAGGTCTTCCTGTGGAAGGCCTCCTGTGTGGTCCCAGTTGCCAAAACAACAAACCGGCCCACTAGAGAGCAGTCACCTTGACCTCCCACCTCATGAAGACCATAGAGTGTGTGATCCTCAGTCACCTCCGCTCTGTGGTGAGCCCCACCTTGGACCCGCTGCAGTTTGCCTACAAGACAAATGTAGGAGTAGAGGACGCTGTCATCCGCTTGCTGCAGCGGGCGCTCACCCACCTAGAGACCGCCAGGAGTGCTGTGAGAGTTTTGACTTCTCGCTGCCTGGACCATCAACTTCCTCACTGACCTTCCACAGTACGTGCGGCTGCACAGCTGTGAGTCAGAGGTGGTAGTCTGCAGCACTGGGGCCCCCCAGGGAACTGTCCTCTCATCCTTCCTCTTCACCATTTACACCTTGAACTTCACCTATCACACGGACAGCTGCCATCTCCAGAAGTTCTCTGATGACTCGGCCTTTGTGAGCTGTGTGTCTGAGAGGAATGAGCTGGAGTACCGCTCGGTCATCAGTGACTTTGTGGACTGGTGTGGGCAAAAACACCTGAGCCTTAACACCAGTAAGACAAAGGAAATGGTGATCAACTTCAGGAAAAGACCACTACCTCACTCACCGGTGAACATCCAGGGGCAGGACATAGAGACTGTGGACAATTTCAAGTACCTGGGTGTTCACCTCAACAATAAACTGGACTGGTCCCACAACACCAACGCCCTGTATAAGAAGGACCAAAGTTGCCTCCACCTCCTGAGGAGACTGAGGTCCTTTGGAGTGTGCAGGCCTCTGCCCAAGACGTTTTATGACTCTGTGGTGGCCTCTGCTCTCCTCTACGCTGTCGTCTGCTGGGCCTCGAGCAGCACAGAGCGGGACAGGAAGAGACTTAATAAGCTGGTCAGGAGGGCCAGCTCTGTCCTGGGCTGTCCTCTGGACTTTGTAGAGGAGGTGGCTAAGAGGAGGGTGCTGGCCAAACTTACGTCCATCATGGACGACACCTCTCACCCTCTGCACCGGCCTGTAGAGGAGCTGAGTAGCTCCTTCAGCAGCCGACTGACTTATTTATTATTATTATTATTATTATTATTATTATTATTATTTGTCTGCATTCACTTTCTGTTGTAACGTTCTTTTTCACTAAACTGCCTGGAGCTAATGTGACAAGTGAATTTCTCCTATGTGAGATCAATAAAGTCTTATCTTATCTCCTGCAGCTGTCCAGCTCCCCTCTCTGAGTCCTGGTCTGACTCCACAGATTAAAGAAGAACACGACATCAAACAGGAGGAAGATCAGCTGCAAGTGTGAGTCTCTGACACTTTCAAACTGCAGTTCTTTATTTTGTTATTCATACTTAATCATTTTGTTTTCTAGGATAAACTACTTCATTAAAAACGTAAATGTAAATCTAAAGTAATGGCTAAGATTTTGCACAGCGTACATTACTCTCACACAACAACTTTATTATTACTCTGATTGTCGTTGCAGTGATGATAATGTCACGTCTGCCCCACTACCTCAAACTCGATGGGTGACTCCACAGATTAAAGAAGAACACGACATCAAACAGGAGGAAGATCAGCTGCAAGTGTGAGTCTCACACACTTTCAAACTGCAGTTCTTTATTTTGTTATTCATACTTATTCATTTTGTTTTCTAGGATAAACTACTTCATTAAAAACGTAAATGTAAATCTAAAGTAATGGCTAAGATTTTGGACAGCGTACATTACTCTCACACAACAACTTTATTATTACTCTGATTGTCGTTGCAGTTATGAAAATGTCACGTCTGCCCCACTACCTCAAACTCGATGGGTGACTCCACAGATTAAAGAAGAACACGACATCAAACAGGAGGAAGATCAGCTGCAAGTGTGAGTCTCAAACATTTTCAAACTGCAATTCTTTATTTTGTTATTCATACTTATTAATTTCTATTACAAATATTCAGATTGGGTTTGAAATGTACAAATGTCTCTTATATTTTTCAGGTCTGTCCCAGAGTTTAGTGCTGTGAGCGTGAAGACAGAAGAGTCCTCACCACTTCAACAAAGACAAACTGAGCAGAGAGAGGACACACAGGGAGAGGACATCAGAGCAGAGACACATGTCCACTCAGAGACTGAGGGAGACACAGAGCACTCTTCTGACACTGACAGTGATGAAGACTGGAGAGCTCCACTCAGTTGTTCACCTGCACACAGGGACACAGGGTCTGATGGAGACCACCACAACCAAGTCCAGATCAGAGCCAGAAGCTCCACTGCACAAAACTCACGTCTGTCCCCCAGATACAAGTCTGCACCAGAGACCAGAGCCACTGTGGACAATGGAGACATGTCAGGAACTGGCAAAGGGGCAGAGAGCAGGAAACACAAGTGCTCTGTTTGTAAAGAGAGATTTCTGTCTAAATATAAACTACAAATACACAGGAGAGTTCATACAGGAGAGGAACCATTTAGCTGTTCAGTTTGTAAGAAAGTGTTTCCTTTAAGATATGATCTCAAAATACATATGAGGACACACACAGGGGAGAAACCATTCAGCTGTACAGTTTGTAAGAAAACATTTTCCCAAAAGCGTAGTTTTGAAATACATATGATATTACACACCGGGGAGAAACCATTCAGCTGTTCGATTTGTAAGAAAGTGTTTGCTCTACTCTATTATCTCAGAATGCATATGATGACACACACAGGGGAGAAACCATTCAGCTGTTCAGTCTGTAAGAAAGAGTTTGCTGCTAGTTCTAGTCTCAAAAGACATACAAGGATACACACAGGAGAGAAACCATTCAGCTGTTCAGTCTGTGAGAAAGTGTTTGCTGATAGTTCTACTCTCAAAAACCATATGAAGATACACACAGGAGAGGAACAATTCCGTTGTTCAGTCTGTAAGAAATCTTTTGATCTACGCTCTCATCTCAAAATTCATTTGAGGACACACACAGGAGAGGAACCATTAAGCTGTTCAGTCTGTAAGAAAGTGTTTGCTGTAAGTTCTAGTCTTAGAACACATATGAGGACACACACAGGGGAGAAACCATTCAGCTGTTGTGTTTGCAAGAAAACATTTGCTCAAAAGGGTAATCTTGAAGCACATATGAGGACACACACAGGGGAGAAACCATTCAGCTGTTGTGTTTGCAAGAAAACATTTGCTCAAAAGGGTCATCTTGAAGGACATATGATGACACACACAGGGGAGAAACCATTCAGCTGTTCTGTTTGTAAGAAAACATTTGCCCAAAAGAGTAATCTTGAAACACATGAGAGGATACACACAGGAGAGAAGCCGTTCAGCTGTTCAGTCTGTAATAAAGCATATGGTGATCGTTCTAGCCTCAAAAAACATATGAGGACACACAGATAGACTCGCATGCGGATCTTCTGGCTCCTGCTGACTGACTCCCATTGATTTACACTGGAATATTGCGGCCCTTCGAAGTCTCTGTAACTGCTGCAGTGAGCTTCGTAATTTTGGTTTTAAAATGTTTCTGTTAAGTCACTCTACATGATTCTCTGTAATTTTCTGTGTTTCTTCGCTATTTTGTTTGTTAAAAAAATTCTATTCATAATATCGAGCCTGGCTTCAAATTCGCTCCTGTAACCGTGAGCATCGTGAGCTTCATTTGAGTGGAGCCGAACACTGTGGGTGACATCACACTCATTTAGACTACTTGTTTATACAGTCTAAGGACACACACAGGAGGTTCAGCTGTTCAGGGGGTAAGAAAACATTTGTGAGGAAGCATCATCTCACTTCACA